>SJXQ01006168.1:376430-406811 GCA_006408695.1 Aepyceros melampus
TCTTCGTTTTCTGAATGTTGAGCTTTAAGCCAACTTTTCCACTCTCCTCTTTCACTTTCAACAAGAGGCTTTTTAGCTCCTCCTCACTTTCTGCCATAAGGGTGGTGTCATCTGCATATCTGAGGTGATTGATATTTCTCCCAGCAATCTTGATTCCAGCTTGTGTTTCTTCCAGTCCAGCATTTCTCATGATGTACTCTGCATAGAAGTTAAATAAGCAGGGTGACAATATACAGCCTTGACATACTCCTTTTCCTATTTGGAATCAGTCTGTTGTTCCATGTCCAGTTCTAACTGTTGCTTCCTGACCTGCATACAGATTTCTCAAGAGGCAGGTTAGGTGGCCTGGTATTCCCATCTCTTTCAGAATTTTCCACAGTTTATTGTAATCCACACAGTCAAAGGCTTTGGCATAGTCAATAAAGCAGAAATAGATGTTTTTCTGGAACTCTCTTGCTTTTTCCATGATGGCAATTTGATCTCTGGTTCCTCTGCCTTTTCTAAAACCAGCTTGAACATCAGGGAGTTCACGGTTCACATATTGCTGAAGTCTGGCTTGGAGAATTTTGAGCATTACTTTACTAGCATGTGAGATGAGTGCAATTGTGTGGTAGTTTGAGCATTCTTTGGCATTGCCTTTCTTTGTGATTGGAATGCAAACTGACCTTTTCCAGTCCTGTGGCCACTGCTGAGTTTTCCAGATTTGCTGGCATATTGAGTGCAGCACTTTAACAGCATCATCTTTTAGGATTTGAAACAGCTCAACTGGAATTCCATCACCTCCATTGGCTTTGTTCATAGTGATGCTTTCTAAGGCCACTTGACTTCACATTCCAAGATGTCTGGCTCTAGATTAGTCATCACACCATCATGATTATAGCAGATATTTATTATGATCTCTAAGCACACTAAGTGTCTGAATTATGCCCCCAAAGTTTGTTCTTTCACATCTTCACACTTTATTTTCCATTTACTCTTCCTAGATTGTCTTTTTGTCCTTCCTCTTCTGGTGAAATCCTGCTCATTCTTTTAGAAACAACCCTGATATTTATCTGTTTTGGAAGCTTTATTTAGCTCTGTATATTCAACTTTAAAAAAGTATTCAATATCTATTTTACACCAGTACTATTGTAAATTAACAGATGCCTAGTTTAATTGCTGTCATGTCTGATTTTTTACAACCCCATGGACTGTAGCCCAGCAGGCTCCTCTACCCATGGGATTTCCCAAGCAAGAATACTGGAGTGGGTAGCTATTCCCTTCTACAGGGGATCTTCTCGATCCAGGGATAGAACCTGTGTCTCCTGCAGTACAGGTGTATTTTTACTGACTGACCCACCAGGGAAGCTAGAGATATAAAATTGATAGATATCAGTTTATAAATGCATTCATAACCAGAGGATTAGCTAATATTTACAAAGTCAGTAATACAAACAGAGAGAAAGTGCTCTGGTGACCAAAACCTTGCATGTAACAAAATATTTAGAAGTTTAGTAGAAGAGACTGAAAAAAGTCTGAGATGGAGTTGAAGGATAAGAAATATTAAATATGGCAACATAGAGGTTATCAGTTGACCTTGACAATAATTGCTTCACTGGAGTTGTGGAAAGAGAAGACTGTTTAGTCTGAGTTGAATATTTGAACTTGATGTCAGGGAAGGTGTGATAGAGGAGCAAAAAGTGTTATATATTACAATGTTCTTCTTATGGAACCCAAATGTAGTTCTTGTGGCATTGCACTCTGTGGTGATGGAATTAATTCTGATAGACAAATCAAGACTATACGAAGTGAGAAAAAAGAGATAGTAAAGAATATTAACTAGTTTTTAAGAGAAATCTGATGATGAAAGGGGAAGGGATATTTTAGCTTAAGAGACTAGTAGAGTAAAGGAAAGGTACTAATAAGATTGTGAAAAATTCAGCAGGCCTGTGTGTAAAGTTACAGGAACTGATAGCCCCATTTTCAGATGCCATCGTTTCTTGACTGAACATCTATAAAAACGTCTCAACTGATCTTCCTGCATCTATTCTTGCTACTTTCCAATCAATTCTCTAATATGTAGCCAGTAATTATCTTCAAATCATGTAATATCATTCATCTTATCATCTTTGCATAAGGATTAAGTCCAAAGATATTAACATAGCTGATGGGACCTTGCTAATCTTTAGATTCCTTAGATCTTAGTGTCTGTATCATCTCCCTGATAGTAATTTCCTGATTCATCAACTAAGGTGAATGAATGAATAAATCCCACATACAAAGATAGATTTATGATGTAAGGAGGAGCATAAAAGTCAAGGCAGAGTCGGGATGGTGTAAGATCCAGGTCCAAGGGAATAAAGAGGGCAAAGGTGAATGAATAAATATGATATACAGACCACTGAAATATAGTTCTCTTACCTAAAGGGTAACTGCTCCCTTTTCCAATCATATGGTAAACTCCTGTTTACCCTTTTAAGCCTAAACTGAGAAGCTTCTCACAATTCCACAGTGCTTATCCTCACTCAGATATAAGTATCAATCACTTTATATGTAGTTTTAAAATTATATTGATGAACTTATTGTATTGTGTTATAATTTATCAATAAATTTCACCTCATAACAAAGACCACAACTTATTCACCTCTGTATGTCCAATATCTCACACAGACCTAGCCAACAGTGAGAATTCTGTGGATTGAATGCATGACCATTCTTATTATAAAGGAAGAAAATTTGATTATATGTAGAATATGGGACGGCAGAGCAAAGGTGAAGTGTTCAAAAACAGAAGAAACAATGGGCAGACACAATTTTCCAATCGTGTCTGACTCTTTGTGACCCCATGGACTTAGCCTACCAGGCTCCTCCTTCCATGGGATTCTCCAGGCAAGAGTACTGGAGTGGGTTGTGATTTCCCTTCTCCAGGCGATCTTCCTGACCAGGGATCAAACCCAGGTCTCCTGCATTCCAGGCAGACACTTTAACCTCTGAGCCACCACGGAAGCCCAGAGTGTATTAGACTAAGTGAAATAATTCAGACTGACAAAAACAAATACCATAAGACTTTTTATTTTTATGTGGAATTTAAGAGACAAAACAAATGAATAAAGTTAATAATCAGAAACAATAAATAAATAAATAAATAAATCAGAGTAATTTATTGATTAATGGATTATAAGTAAAATTCATTATAAAATTAATAAATAATAAATAAATCTGAGTAATAGATACAGAAAATAAATAGCTGGTTTCCAGAGAGGAGAAATAGGTGTGGGAGATTAAGTTACAGACACTGAGTTACAAAATGAGTCATAGGTATTACATGTACAGTGTGGGGAATATAGCCAATAATGATGTAATAGCTTTATATGGTGACAGATGGTAACTAGATTTACTATGGTGATGATTTTGAAATGAATAGAAACATAGATTCGCTGTGTTGTGTACTAAAAATTAACACAATGTTGCTGTAGGTCAATTATACTTTGAAAACAAACTCATAGGAAAAAATCAGATTTTTGGTTACCAGAGGATGGAGATGGTGGGAAGTGGAACTGAATGAAGGAGGTCAAAATGTACAAACTTTCACTTATAAAATAAATTCTAGGGATATATTATACAACATGATAAATAAAATTAACACTGAAGCGAAGTGAAGTTCACTCCATGTGTCCGACCCTTTGTGATGCCATGGACTATATAGTCCACGGAATTCTCCAGGCAAATGCTGGAGTGGGTAGCCTTTCCCTTCTCCAGAAGATCTTCCCAACCCAGGGATCGAACACAGGTTTCCCACATTGCAGGTGGATTCCATACTAGCTGAGCCACAAGGGAAGCCCAAGGATACTGGAGTGGGTAGCCTATCCCTTCACAGCTGATCTTCCTGACCCAGGAATTGAACCAGGGTCTCCTGCATTGCAGCCAGATTCTTTACCAACTGAGCTATAAGGGAAGCCCAAAATTAACAATAGTGTACATTATATATGGAAGTTATGACTTCCATACATTAGTAAATCCTAACAGTTGTCATCACAAGGGAAAATTTTTTCTCTTTTATTCTGTATCTATCTCTATGAAATGATGGGTGATCACTAAACTAATTGTGGTAATCGTTTTATGATGCATTTAAGTTGAATCATTATTCTGCACACCTTAAACATACAGTGCTTTATGTCAATTATATCTCAATAAAATTGAAGGTAAAAAAAGCAGAAGTAGTTAGTTACTAACCATTGTTCTTTAAAGTATGCTAAGTAATCTACTAAAGGTTAATAAAAGAATCGAGCAATAGCAAATGAAGTTAGGGTTGGATATTATGATTGTGCAATAGAATAGAATGCTCTGGTTTTATTCTCTAATAAATTTATTGAACACATACAATTCATGACATTAACTTAGGTACCAAAGATGAATAATTAATAATACGGACTCTATTTGACACTCACAAGCAGTTTCATGACACCCACCTACAAACACAGCAGGTATAGGAGAAATATTAGTTAGTAGAGTTTCACGGATACATGTCATATTAAGGTTACTAAGGGTTGCTTAGAATTTGGGACTCGCTGCTGCTAATAAAACTATGATTGGTAAGATTGGCCTTGGGCTTGAAGATGAGCCGTGGGAGTTGAGATAGAAAAGTGTATGCTCTACGAGGCTTCCCTGGTGGCTCAGAAGGTAAAAAATCTGCCCACAATGCCAGAGACCCCGGTTCTATCCCTGGGTAGTGAAGATCCCCTGGAGAAGGAAGTGGCAACCACCCCAGTATTCTTGCCTGCAAAATCCCATGGACACAGGAGCCTGGAGGGCTATAGTCCACAGGGTCGCAAAGGGTTGGACATGATTGAGCAATTAACACTTGCATTTTCAATAGGAGTAGAGAAGGACAGAGAAGAGGAGACGGCAAGGAGGGTCAACAGAAGTAAGAAAATAGCATAGACAAAATGGCTCAGGAGGGCATTTTTAAAGAGATTTTTAAAATTCTTACCCTTCATGTTTAAATTTGGCTTTAAAAAAAAATGTTTTTACAAACACTGCAGGGTCTCCAATATGTTATCTTATTGAGGAAACCAGGGATCGTTAAAAAAAAATGGTTTTGGGGAAAGCTTTTGGACAATCGGTATATGTGACAATAATGGAAACAGAATATATTCACAGGTTTCTGCTTTGATGTGAAATGACAAGTGCAGATGGACACAAAAATAGTTGCTTTGCAGCTTTGAATCTAAACTTACTGTTCAATTGTTTTCAAAGTGTTCAGAACAAGTATACCATTTTCAAAAATCTACAGAGCAGTGGCAGGGATATATTATATAGCCAGAAAATGGTTTCAGAAACAATAAAGATATCATTACTAGAGTCCTTTGGAGATTTTTTTCTGGAAAAGTGTAAGCTTTCATTATATTCCCATTTGAAGTATATATACAGTTGCTATTAAATGGATGGAGAAAGTATATGAGCTATCCATGGTATTAAACTTTCACTGAAGGTAAGTTAAAGAGGTAGGTAAGCATTCATCATGTGGACATATGTAGGATTTACCTGCTAAATATCTAATTATGGAATGTTAATATAAAAATTAATGTTTCAGAAGGTCACATTGACTTCTCAGCTCTTCTGTGCTTTGTTTTGCTCTGTAGCTTTCAGTACAGTCAGTGTGATAGGATTGAAAGCATTCTGACATGAATGTAATGTTGTAAACAGCGGTTTAGTGGTGATTTGGAGTTTTAAAAAATTTTTCTGCTGGAAAAAAAATAAAGAAGAAGGGAAGGATTCAACTGTGTTTGGCAGACTAAGGATAACTCCACACATAAATCATACTGAGTGTTCTGAACAGAGGTGGGAAGGTGGAGTGTGATTTAGGCCAGGAGCTCAAATCTCCGTTTTCAATAGTGAAGTGAAGTCGTTCAGTCATGCCGACTCTTTGCAACCCCATAGACTGTAGCCTAACAAGCTCCTCTGTCCAGGGGATTTTCCAGGCAATAGTACTGGAGTGGATTGCCATTTCCTTCTCCAGGGGATCTTCCCAACCCAGGGCTTGAACCTGGGTCTCCTGCATTGCAGGCAGATGCTTTACCATCTGACCCATTTTCAATAGAGCATAGAAAAGTGTAATCCAACCTTGATACTGAAAAAGGTTAATTTTAGGGGGCTGGCATGCAGGCTGAGGATGTTTATAAATCTATCAGATTTTAGCTCAGATAGGCATCTGTGCTATGTCACTTCAGTTGTTTCCTACTCTTTGTGACCTCATGGACTGTAACCCACCAGGCTTCTCTATCCCTGGGATTCTCTAATTAGAATACTGGAGTGGGTTGCTATGCCCTCCTCCAGGGGATCTTCCTGGGATTGAAGTCACAACTTTTATGTCTCCTGCATTTGCAGGCGGGTTCCTTACCACTAGCGCCACCTGGGAAGATAGGCTTCTACAGAGTAACAGAGTCTGTGCTCAACACTAATGATCAACAATTTAATCACAAAGGCCTAGGTAATGGAAGCTTCTGCAAAGAAACCTCTCACCAAAAGGATCCAGAGAGCTTCTTGGTTGCTGAACACTCTGATTTCCTGGGAAGGCAATACCTAGGGAGGGCATAATCTCTGTCCCTTTCTCCATACCATGTCCTATGAATCTCTTTCATTTGGCTCTTCTGAGCTATATCTTTTTATAATAAACCAGTAATCTAGCAATTTAAATTTTTTTTTCTGAGTTTAGTGCATCAGTCTAGCAAATCAAACAATCCAACCAAAGGAAGGGGTCATGAGAACTCCTGATTTATAGCCAATTAGTCAGAAACCCATGAGACAACCTGGGACTTGCAATTGGTTTCTGAACTGTTGGGGGGCAGTTTTGTGGGACTCCCTTACCCTGTGGACTCTGTGCTAACTCTAGGTAGTTAATGGCAGTTGGAATTGCTGGGTTAGTTGTTTTTGTGAGTAGGGAAACACAGGGATGTGTTTTCCTTTAGCAGACACAAAGGCTTTTCCAGAATTGAAACTTAATGAGCCATTATGGTGACATCACAGAAAGGCGAAGTATAAGGAGACTAGAGAATTTGGAGTTTACGTGGTTGCTGTTAGGACTTTCCAGGTGCCACTAGTGGTAAAAAACCAACCTGCCAATGCAAAAGACATAAGAGATGTGGTTTCAGTCCCCGGGTTGGAAATATTCTCTGTAGGAGGGCTTGACAACCCACTCCAGTATTCTTGCCTGGAGAACCTCATGGACAGAGAAGGCTAGCAAGCTACAGTCCATAGGGTCACAGAGAGTCGGACAGAACTGAAGCAACTCAGCACAAGTGCACTCACATAGAACTGTTAAGAAAAAGGCTCCAGAAAAGGTATGACATAACAAAGGTCTCAATAAAATTGAAGAGAAGGCATAATAACCTTCATAAGAATGTGGACTAGTGGAAGTTTAGGGAACTGAGAAAATGGGAAGTTTTAGTGCAAAATAATTCAGTTTTAAGTAATGACAAACCTGGAAGTGGTGCTGAAATGGGATTTCAAGAGGAAGTAGAATCTACACTCTAAAAAGAGTGTGTATTAAGCTGTTAAATGTGGGAAAAAACTCAAAAGTTAAATTTCTTAGACATCTCAAGGAAATCTCAAAGACCTACTGGCCTCTGAACTACTGTTGGGAGACCAAGCCACATCTTCCAACCTAGCCGCATTCTTCAGGGTTATGTGCGAGCTGGTGTCCATTTTTCTGTGAGGGAGGGTGCGAGGCTGTTGAAAGAAGATAAGAGGAGGAAACAGGAAAATAGGTACTAGATTCATTACATATTTTAATTTGCATTCTTTTATTTGTGTAACCATATTTTATTTTTGCAAAGTTAAAGCACTTACTTTTTACTCTAGTAGCAGTCTTTCAGAGAAGGCAATGGCACTCCACTTCAGCACGCTTGCCTGGAAAATCCCATGGATGGAGGAGCCTGGTGGGCTGTAGTCCATGGGGTTGCTAGAGTTGGACACGACTGAGCGATTTCACTTTCACTTTTGACTTTCATGCATTGGAGAAGGAAATGGCAACCCACTCCAGTATTCTTGCCTGGAGAATCCAAGGGACGGGGGAGCCTGGTGGGCTGCCATCTATGGGGTCGCACAGAGTCAGACATGACTGAAGCGACTTAGCAGCAGCAGCAGTCTTTCATATGTATACCATGTGCAGGTTAAAACATTAGTGCTCTAAGTTCAGCACAAAGCAAATTTATTAAGCACCCACTGTGCCTAAGTATCAACCTCTATAAAAATATATTTACAAAACACCAGTTCAGAGGACAATCTCATTTCCATAAAACTCATTACTGCAACACTTACTAATCACTTTTATAAAAGGTTGCATGAAAGCTGTCTTGCAGTCAGTTCTTGAACTCAGAGTAGAAATTAAATAAATGAGATTATTTCAACATTTTAAATGTGTTAGTGCTCTGTACTTTTATGAGAATTACATCCTTAATTCTCAAATTTTGGAGTCAAACAGACCTAGGTTCAAATCTCATCTCATTCATTTACTATGTTACAGTTAAGCTTTTTTCCTTTGTTCATTTATATCTAAACATTCTGAATAAAACTATTGTTTTTTCAATTTGCACTCTTAAATGCAGAATTTATTAGAAATTCAACTTTACCTGGCTTAAAAATAAGGGGATGTATTAGTTTATGTAAAAGGAAATTTCAGAAATATGGTCAGCTTTAGAGCTTGGCTGATCCAGTGATCTGATAATGTTATAAAGGACTGGTTTAATTATGTTTCTAGGTCCTGTCTTTCATGAATCAAAAAATGATCATCAACAGTTGTCAGACTGACCACATGAGTCCTAATCCAGATGAAGAGAGAAGTAAGAGTAAGAAGGCACACCTTTTTATTAACTATTGATCAAAAATCTCAAGCATTATTGGACCAAGGACAGGGACAGTCTATCCCAAATTTAAAGCTATTATATAATGCTGGAGGTAACATTCCCCAAAGGAAAATATAGATATGTTAGGAATAGAAAAAAAGTAAGAAACACTAAATATTAATACAATGACACTGGTAAATTTTCACTCCCCCTAACTACCTCAAGACTTTTCTTGTCTTGTTTCAACTTTACAATGCAGTACAGAGATTGACACATAATATATGCTCAATAAAAACTAAATGAATGAAGTTATTTTGTTAGAATCAACTTAATTAAAGCACCCAATATATAGATCATAAACTGCATATATTTGTTTCTTTTGAGTTTACATGTAAAGACATTGGGTTTCAGAAATATTAAGCAGTTTTCCCAATATAACACATTTAAGTAGCCATGCTGAGATGAAAATCCAAGTTTATACATTGAAAGATGTTTCTCTCCAACTTTTAGAATATAAGAAACATTTTTCATTGTAAATAGTATATATAAATTATATCTATTCATATGTTGAGATGTAGTTTGGACATGTTTGAGAATATATAAAACAAAAAGTAACTTTTTACTAGCACTTTTTGAGAGAATATGTTCATCTAACAATCATAGCAGAATGTATAAGTCATTCTGAATTATTCTATGTACATATATACATAGATGTAGAATATAAAAACTATGTCCTTTAGTATTACACAAGTTTATGACTTCTGATTTATTAATTTGAACATGTTTGTGTGAAAGAAATATTAATGATTGGAGAGGATAAGAATTCTCAGATCTTTACAATGTAATATAATGTGTGAGATTTGTAATCAATATTGGAAATCATTCTCCAAAATCATTATTTTAGCTACTTGTATCTGTGTCTATTACATAATATCCACATAAAAACAAATGAATAACGAACACGTTTAAAGCTCTCAAATTTCTGATTTATAAATGTACCTACAAGTACACTATCAAATATTTAAATGAAAAGTAAAAAAAAGAAGTTACTCTTTTGACTGAACTGTATCAAAGATTGGAGTACACTGAAATATTGTCTCAAAAAGAGAACTGGAACTATCCACTTTTCACTTGGATATTTACTATAATTTAGACAGTCTTAATAACCCCTGCGTATTTCTCTACATCTTTCTGAGTAGCATCTGCCCTATAACCATGGCTCATACAATGCTCAATGTACCAATTGCTGATATTCGAGACATGTTTTATAATCGTAGATCTAGCGAATGGTTTCTTACAGTGGTTCTCAACTGGAGGTGATCTTGTCCCCTAGGATATATTTGGGTCTATCTAGACGCATATTTAGTTGTCACAATTGGGGTATAGTACTGTAATCTAGTAGGCAGAGGCCATGGAAGCTGCCAAATACCCTATAATGTACAGGACAGGCCCTTACAATAAAGTGTTATCTAGTTCAAAATATCAATATTGCTGAGGCTAAGAGACCATGATTTATTCTGTTATTCTACTTTAAAATGTAGAAATGACTATTCAAGCTTTCTCTTAAAATAAGAGTAAAAGTAACTAACATCAGCCTTACCCTGATTTGTAATTCTTTAGGAAGAAAATGTGGCAGCACATTCAGAGAAGAAAAAAACATGAAAATTGTGCATCTATTTTTCTATCTATACATATACATGCCAGCATAGTTTGAAAAAGGAACACATTTCTTTGCAGAGAATATAATTTTTGTTAAACTTATTTAAGAGTGATTATGTTCAGTTAAGAAATATTAATTTGTAGGGCAGAGTCAAGAATTATGAAATGTATATTGGAAGTTAGAATTTTGCAAATTTTGTAAAACTTGGTCTGATTGAACTACTGCAGAAAGGCATTTTTGTTAAGATACAGTTGTCTTTTAAATTGCTAAAAATCATTGAAGAGATAACTACAAATCTGCTCTTCCATCAAGTGCCAGTTGCAAGAATCTTTCTTTTAGACATAAACATGGATAACATAAAGAATAATGATATATCTCAAGGGATATTATAAGTCTATAATTCCTTCGAGGGTGCATGTAATGTCATAAATTGTAGGAGCAAACTCAAACGGTTTAGTCATAGGAACCCTGAGATGAAATTACAGCTTTTATAATCCCCTGAGAGGATATTCTTTTGGTATAATGAAATTGTAGTCGTTTAGAAATACTCTGCTCCCTTGGCCCCAGAAAAGTACAATGGTCTTTCAAAGATTGAAAAACACTGCGCAGGTGTCTGAAAAGTGAGTTGAACTGATCATAAGAATAATAGAAAAATTATATTGAAGTCACTATGGTATCTACTAAGTACAATATGGCACTCTTTCTAAAATGAGTTACAAAAGACACCTACATAATTGCAGCTATAAGAAGAGATTTTACAGGTGTAAACACAAAGACACTAAAACACATATCGCTAAAGCTTAGCCAGCTCTGGATATAAAAAATTTCATAGCCACAGGAGAACACATTCTTTATATTAAGTGTCAGTAGCTAAATAAGCAAATGTACCAGATTAAAAAGAATAAAATTAAATATCATGGGGTGTTAAAATAGCATAAAGTTCACAAAATATTATAATCACTCATATACTCAAATTTTGACTTACCAGAACCCAAGGCATAGTATTCAATTTCAAAACTTGCACTTGACATGAATTATATAATGTGTACATATATAATTCAATGAGAGGAAATGACAACCCATTCTAGTATTTTTGCCTGGGAAACCCCATGGACAGAGGAGTCTGGCGGCTACAGTCCATGGGGTTGCAGAGAGTTGGACATGACTTTGCAGCTAAACAGGAACAAATACTGTGAGGTATTAAAATAGCATAAAGTTCACAAAATATTATAATCATGCATAAACACATTTTGAGTTACAAGAACCCAAAGGTATAGTGTTCAGTTTCAAAACTTGTCTTTGGAATGAATTTTATAATGTACATGCATAATTCAATGAGAGTAATGCAATAGGAAGTTACATTTGGTAAACATTTCAAGTGTATAATGAATAAATATAAACAGATAAATGAATGAATTTTAAGCACAGAAGTATAATCTGCTGTGTTTAATATTATCAATTGTCCATTAAAGTACTCACAATCCTGAGGATAAGAAAAAGTTTGATCATGTGTTACACAATTAAGTCAATGCTTATAGAACAATTTGGATTTTCATAAACTGAAATAAAGGGAAAAATGCGTTGCTATATGAAAGAGGCCAAATCACAAGGGTTTTAAATTCATTTTAGATTCCTCATTTTTGATAGGAAGAAATCTAAACACAAATTTCATAAAATGATACATTATCTAAATAGATCAATACACAGGCTTGTTAACATCATGCTGTTTCAAATCTGCAATTATGAGTGTTTCTCTGGAAACCAAAACCATGTAAGAAATGAATTTTAAGCAATTTGGCCATTAGAATTTCTTTTTAAGTCACAATTATATAATATATACATTATTTATCAGTAAGTAAAATAAATATATATGAAAATCCTTAATGGACACTGGTCAGAGAAACAGGTTCTAGAAAATTAGAGTCAGGAGTAGGGAATAAAACTCATTACTCTTTGATTTAAATATTGTTGAGGCTTAAATTTTTACATAGGCAGCTATGTTGGCTCCAAAAACAAATAAATTGCTGTGTCTAGTGACATCTGAAAGATTTTATTGCCTAATACTACATATCTAATATCATCTTTCTTTTATTTACTGTTACATTCTAAATTGCCACTACTTGTAAGCCATTGAATTACAACTCATGGTATAACTTTTAAACATAGTCAGTATCATCAACGTAAATAATAATAAAAATCCAGGAATTCAAACCTACCTTAAAATAAAATGTTTTATTTTACCTGCGCTATTAAGATCACATGAATCACAAAGATATGCAAAAATGTATAAACACAAAGATATGCAAAAATGTATAAACATAAAGCCATTGTTTCAAATGACTTCAACTTTTATCCTTAGAATCTCAATGAATTCAGTTGCACATTCCAAGTTTCTCTTTATTTGCTGAGGTTGGCAAATGGAAAATAACCCAAATTAGTTGTTGCCAGATATTTTTAATTTTGTGTAATCTCAAAATATGAATGTGCAGAATCTCAGGTTGGACTGTTTTTTATTTTTAAATAATGTATGCAAAAAGCTAATGCTTATGATTCAAAATAATATCATAAAGGAAAAAATATTTTAACATTTGAATGGTAGAAAGAATAAAGAAGATACAGTCCCTGATGGCTCAAAGGTAAAGAATCCACCAGCAATGCAGTATTCACAGAAGACACATGCTTGATATCTGATTCAGAAATATCACCCAGAGGAGGAAATGGAAACCCATTCCAATATTTCTTGCCTGGAAAATCCCATGGACAGATGAGCCTGGCAGGCTATAGTCCATAGTGTCACAAAGAATTGGACATGACTGAATTGACTTAGCACTCATACACGGAATTCATAACAGAAACTGAGCATTTGAATTAAATACATAGAATATTAGAAGAAACTCAGCCTGTTGAATGAAATAATATTAGATTCAAGCACCACTCACTCTGACATACACAAACACAAAGTAATTGTTTAACATGTATGGAATGCATTTTTGTTGTGTGTGAAAAAGTCTGGCAGTACTCCATGCTTGGTATGGAGAACCCATATTCATTACTTACCCAGGTTTCTTTCACTCTGCTGTTGTCTCATTAGAGTATTATCTAAGACTATAAAAATGACTACTTGAGCCAAACAACACATACGTTTGCATTTCACACTACAGAAATACTAAAAGTGTACCCCCTCTTCTTCTTAAAGGAGACTTCATAGAAGTTTCAAATAATACTTTCATTCCAAAGAATTGATGCTTTTGCACTGTGGTGTTGGAGAAGACTCTTGATAGTCCCTTGGACTGCAAGGAGATCAAACCAGTCAATTCCAAAGGAAATTAGTCCTGAGTAGTCATTGAAATGACTGATGCTGAAATTGAAACTGCAATACTTTGGCCACTTGATGTGATGAACTGACTTGTTGGAAAGGACCCTGATGCTGGAAAAGATCGAAGGCAGAAGGAGAAGGGGATGACAGAGGATGAGATGATTGGATGGCATCACCAACTCTATGAACATGAGTTTGAGCAAGCTCCAGGAGTTGGTGATGGACAGGAAAGCCTGGTGTGCTGCAGTATGTGGGGTTGCAAAAAGTTGGACATGCTGAGTGACTTAACTGAATGGATCACATTATTGGCTAGAATTTAACCACATGGCCATATCCAGTTGTAAAAGAAACTAAAAAATGCAATCTTCTTGATAGGTGGAACAGTACCCCAATAGAAGCTGAAGTCAATTAGTAAAGAATTAAAGAGAAATTGATATTAAGAGATGTGTTCTTTTTTTTTCTTCTTTTCCATTTTGGAGCTGATACAAACTTATCGTTCCACGATTCTGGATCCAGAAAGTTTGGAAACTCTAACCTAATGGTTATCTAATGAGTGTAATCTAATCTCAAGAAGAATTGCATAGTAGGAAGAAAGCTGGAGTGGAAGAAAGAAGACCTAAGGAAAATTGAACGTTTTACATACAGTTTTACAGATCTCAATTCTTACCCTGTAATATGAAATCAATACTTCATTTAACAAACTGTTCATCCAAACAATACATATCAAGTGCTTAATTATCTCCTTCCTAATAGCACTATGTTGCAAGCATCCCTATTTGTATCCCCAAAGCAGAGGCTAAATATTGTAGAAAAGAGAATCAGTAGGTCAGTTATTATTTCTTCATTAGCCAAAAATGAAACAAAGCATTCAGTTTAATGTAGCTCCAAGAAAGTGGTATGAGAACTCATCATGAGCCCTTACACTCAAACGGAGAACATGAGACATCTATTAGAAAGACACATTTTCTCCCAATTAACTCTATCAGTTCAGTTCAGTCACTCAGTTGTGTCCGACTCTTTGCGACCCCATGAATCGCAGCACGCCAGGCCTCCCTGTCCATCACCAACTCCCAGAGTTCACTCAGACTCACGTTCATCAAGTGATGCTATCCAGCCATCTCATCCTCAGTCGTCCCCTTCTCTTCCTGCTCCCAATCCCTCCCAGCATCAGAGTCTTTTCCAATGAGTCAACTCTTCGCATGAGGTGGCCAAAGTACTGGAGTTTCAGCTTCAGCATCATTCCCTCCAAAGAAATCTGGAGAAACTCAAAGCTGCTTTGCCAACTTTGAGTCTGAGTGTGCTCATTTTGGGAAAGGACTTGGATTCACTCTATTTTTTATTTTAAATCAAACTGTTCCTAATGTGAGTGTCATCATCTCTGTAGTTTTTCTATGTTGGATTTCCAACACAGGCTGTACAAGTTTGCCCTAAGGAGCATTACTTTTAAAAAAGTAAGTTGGAAGCCTTTTGGCTTAAGAATACAAATTGAAGGAAATGTGAAGCATAGTATTACCATAAACCCTTTGATCATTAGAGACATTGATCATTTGGAATAAAATCAATAGAGCAGAACATTTCACAGTGTTCTTTTCCCCTGACTATAATGATACTGTTTTAAATACTGTCATTTTGTAAAGCAACATTATAGTGCTTTCAGATTTTAATTTCACTCATGTACTTAACAATCATCTAGCATAATATGCTGAATTACTATTAATTTTCCGATTATTAATATTATCTGAAATTGTTCCATATTTAGGGAAGCGATGAGATAATTACTCTTATTCTGTAATAGATGGCGTTTTAGCTTGTAAAAGAAGGCATAACACTATGGGTTTTTAATATTTATTTAATATTTTTTACCCAGATTCTTAAACATGCAAAATGAGTCAAAACATTAACTGTTTAAGACATTATAGTGTATTGAATACATTCCTACTTAATGGTATTATAAGTAATTTCACAGTTGTATATTGTATTTCTATACCAATATATAAATTAGAATGGGAATTATTCTATACATTCATTTTATCTTGTATTATTTCTTATGCATCATAGAGGTATTTGAAAATGACAAGAATTAAAAGACTTTAATCTTTGGAAGTGCATCTAAATAATTTTTCTAAAGTAAATGAGGTTTTGTTTCTGTTTTTGTTTACTTGCTCTTTTTTAAATCCCACCAATGGCAATGCTATAGCAAGAAGCTTAGGATTGAGTCCTGGGTAAGGTTCTTACTAAGAGAGGTTGAACCATCAGTATCACCTCTGTATCCCCAAATTGTTGTTCATTTATGAACGAATGAGGAATCACTGAGATCAAGTATAATAACATGTAGGATTTCCCATAGTGTATTAACTTCCTAGGACTGCTGTGTCAAAGTACTACAGCCTTGAAACAATAGAAATTTATTTTCTCACAATCCTGGAAATCAGAAGGCCCAAATCAAACTATGAGTAGGGCCATGAAGTCTCCAAAGCTGTAGGAGAATGGTCCTTGCCTCTTCTAGTTTCTAGTAGCCCATGGCATTCTGTGGCTGTGATGGCATAGCTCCCACTCCTGCTTCTATTTTCATAAAGTCATCTTCTCTCTAGGTGTGTATCTTCACAGGGTGTTCTCTTCTCTTTTTGTCTAAAAAAGACAAAGACAAGGTCCTTATCTTTTATAAGGACCCCTGTCAAATTTGATTAGCAAGCACCCTAATGACCTCATCTTAACTTGATTACATCTGCAAACTCTATTTTCAAGTCACATTCACAGATGCTGAGAATTATGACTTCAGTACGTCTTGTGGAGGAACACAACTCAACCTATAACACATTTTAACCATACAATACTATCTTTTTTTCAAAAACAATACTGATACTTATATTCCACAAATTATACATGGAAGAAAGTGCTGGACTAGCTAAATCAGTGCTTCTCAAAGTATGGTTCACAGATGGGTGTCTGTTTTGAAATATTTTACCAATCCACATTGAGATAAATTTAAAAATTGAGAGTCCATATTTTACAAAAATATTTCTTTTAATATTTTAAAAAAATCTATCTAAGTAATTTAACTCTCCCTAATGGTACATAAGGACTTCCCTGGTGGCTCAGACGGTAAAGCGTCTGTCTACGATGCAGTAGACGTGGGTTCGATCCCTGGGTTGGAAAGATCGCCTGGAGAAGGAAATGGCAATCCACTCCAGGACTATTGCCTGGAAAATCCCAGGGACAGAGGAGCCTGGTAGGCTACAGTCCATGGGGTCGCATAGAGTCTGACACAACTGAGTGACTTCACTCACTTCACTAATGGAACATAATTACCCACGGCAGTTTGGTTAAGAAAAGAGGATATTCTCTAGTTATAAAGTGACTTTCTATAAGTTTATTGCAGAAAGTGTTGGTCAAATTCACAGAAGTAAAACATAAGGTGCACAAAAGAACTTTGATTGGGATATTTGCATATTGATAAAGAATATTTTGCAGGACTCATTTCTAGGTCCCTTACCCTACTAGAAAGAGAAATTATGAGCTCTCAACTCCTATCTGTATAATAAGAGAAAGGGCCTGGGGAGCTGGACTTGTTATCATCTAGTCCCAGATTAGTCTTTAAAAATCCTGATTCTTAATAACACTAAGTGCAGGGTACAGTAGTAGGAAAAGTAATAAGTAGTGATGATAATGATAATTATATTATTATTGAAGTGAAGTGAAGTGAAGTTGCTCAGTTTTGTCTGACTCTTTGTGACCCCATGGACTGTAGCCTGCCAGGCTCCTCCATCCATGGAATTTTCCAGGTGAGAATACTGGAATGGGTTGCTATTTCCTTCTCCAGGTGATCTTCCCAACCCAGGGATTGAACCCAGGTCTCTCACATTGCAGGCATCAGATAATGATTTTCAGTGGGTGATAGAGTAACATGGAATCCTGAGAGTTGTGAGACAGTCATAACCTGATATCTGTGTGGAGCAGATTTCATATAAAGACCGCCTACAGAGAGTGACAAAAATGAAGACTGCTTGACAGAGAGATAAACAGATGGAAACTTCTCTGATAACTTTCTATTTTTGTGGTTTCAGTTTCTTCTTAAGGCTTGTCTGAATTCCTACCCTTGAGGACCATGAGATATTCCTTTATTCTAATAATGAAACCACCTCTATTGCTCAGGATGGTTTTGTTACAGGTACTCAAGCCACTTTGACTAAAATGATACTTTTCATATGTAACCTTGTGCTTAAAACCTCCAATAAGTGACCATGGCTCTCAGTGTAGTTTCTCAGCCTCAGCACTCTTGACACTTTGGGCTAGATCTTTGCTGTGGGAGCTGTTCTGTGTATTGTAGGATATTTAGCAGCACTCTTGGCCTCTACCCTCCATGGCCACAAGCACCTGGAGTTGTGGCAGCTAAAATTCTCCAGATGTTGTCAGACACCCCTACCCCTTGGAAGGGGGCAAAAAATGCCCCTGTTTGAGCACCATTGGCCTATAGGATAAACTTAATGCCAACTAACAGTAGCCATAGGAGGTGCCACTGGGATTGCCTCCTGGCATTTTTTGCTTCAACTTATTATGCCACAAAATTAAAAGTCCCTTCCTAGGCTAACTCAAAACCATAAAATCATTAAGATGGCAGTCACAAGCCATGGTCATGCTGACTGTCTTCTCTCTGGACAACTTTCTAGGCCTTTCAAAACAATGAGTTCCAAGACCCTCCCTTGAAATTTCTTGTACTTTGATTCCCTACTTTTCTCCTCAGCTTTATATGCTCCTCTGTTTCAAATGTTCCACAGTGTTCAGAATCAGGCTGGGAAAATCCCATTTAACCACTTCCATAGAGTCCACAGGCACATAGGTAAGCAGCTGGTATAACAACAATACACTGAACCTGTGTTCCATACCCTCCAAGGCTGTTACAAATGGCTCAAGGTCTCTGACAGGTACAATTGTATAATTTTGTGAAGGAACTTTTGCAGATTGCCCTAATCAAGCTATTGTATTTATCTTCAGCTCAGTCAAAATGGCTAGAGATCTTAGATAAATTTCTTTAGGTGAAATACTTTCTTAAATTCCCTGGCTGAGGTGATAGAACACATGCACTAAAAAGTAAGGTTTATAAAATGTAAGAGGGAGAGGGTGGGATGATCTGGGGGAGTGGCAGTGTAACATGTATGATATCATAAGTGAAACGAATCGCCAGTCTAGGTTTGATGCAGGATGCAGGATGCTTGGGACTGATGCACGGGGATAATCCAGAGATAAGGTGTGGGGCGGGAGGGGGGAGATGTGTATAAGAGACAGCATGTGCCACAAGCACCTGGAGTTGTGGCAGCTAAAATTCTCCAGATGTTGTCAGACACCCCTACCCCTTGGAAGGGGGCAAAAAATGCCCCTGTTTGAGCACCATTGGCCTATAGGATAAACTTAATGCCAACTAACAGTAGCCATAGGAGGTGCCACTGGGATTGCCTCCTGGCATTTTTTGCTTCAACTTATTATGCCACAAAATTAAAAGTCCCTTCCTAGGCTAACTCAAAACCATAAAATCATTAAGATGGCAGTCACAAGCCATGGTCATGCTGACTGTCTTCTCTCTGGACAACTTTCTAGGCCTTTCAAAACAATGAGTTCCAAGACCCTCCCTTGAAATTTCTTGTACTTTGATTCCCTACTTTTCTCCTCAGCTTTATATGCTCCTCTGTTTCAAATGTTCCACAGTGTTCAGAATCAGGCTGGGAAAATCCCATTTAACCACTTCCATAGAGTCCACAGGCACATAGGTAAGCAGCTGGTATAACAACAATACACTGAACCTGTGTTCCATACCCTCCAAGGCTGTTACAAATGGCTCAAGGTCTCTGACAGGTACAATTGTATAATTTTGTGAAGGAACTTTTGCAGATTGCCCTAATCAAGCTATTGTATTTATCTTCAGCTCAGTCAAAATGGCTAGAGATCTTAGATAAATTTCTTTAGGTGAAATACTTTCTTAAATTCCCTGGCTGAGGTGATAGAACACATGCACTAAAAAGTAAGGTTTATAAAATGTAAGAGGGAGAGGGTGGGATGATCTGGGGGAGTGGCAGTGTAACATGTATGATATCATAAGTGAAACGAATCGCCAGTCTAGGTTTGATGCAGGATGCAGGATGCTTGGGACTGATGCACGGGGATAATCCAGAGATAAGGTGTGGGGCGGGAGGGGGGAGGTGGGGGTTGGGATTGGGAGTTCATGTACACTTGTGGCTGATTCATGTCAATGTATAGCAAAACGAATACAGTATCGTAAAGCAAAACAAACTAAAAAATAAAAATTAATTAAAAGAAAAAAAAAGAATTAAAAAAAAAAAAAGAGGCATCCTGGGAGTATAGTCATCCTTCCTGCGCTCAGCAGATTTCACTCTGAGAAGATGTCAGGACCACCTGGGCAATGCCTCTGGGCTATGCACTAAGTTATCTACCTAACAAATATTTATTGGTTTTTTGCTATACTATTGGGTATACAGCATTCTCAGTTCAGTTCAGTTCAGTCGCTCAGTTGTGCTCGACTCTTTGTAACCCCATGGACTGCAGCACTCCAGGCTTCTCTGTCCATCACCATCTCCTGGATCCTGCTCAAACTCATGTCCATCAAGTCAGTGATGCCATTCAACCATTTCATCCTCTGTCATCCCCTTCTCCTCCTGCCTTCAATCTTTCACAGCATCAGGGTTTTTTTTCCATGAGTTAGTTCTTCGCATCAGGTTATAACCTTTAAAGAGGACCATATACAAAACTTGTAGTCAAACAAGTAAGATAAGTCCACAAAAATCCACCAGTGGAGCTTGGAAGCCAAGGTGGATATTTTATATAGTATGACCTCAGAAGAGCTTTTTTGAAAAGGAGACAAGTGAATTGAAACTTAGTGATAAGAGGGAGGTAATCACATGAAGGTCTGGAGAAAGACCATTTTGATGAAGACAGAGCCACAAGGGCAAAGTCCCTGATCACTCTCAGTGTGGCTGAAGATCAATAAAAAAGGACGAAATGTTAAGAAGTTAGCTTGAAGAGGAAATAAGGAGAAAGAACATCTGAGGAATTGGAGATTTATTCTAATTACAAGACTTTGGTTGATTTAAACATGTGATTAATAGGACCAGAACCATGATTCAAAATCATTAATTTGGTTATGACTGATGACCCAGAAGTAAAAATGACATAGAGTAAGGTTGCATCTGTGTCCTTTCCTGGCACTGTGGTACCCACTGAAATATTTGAGAAGTTACTGTCATCTAGAAATCTGTTTTCCCTATTAGGTTTCCTAATCAGTTTTCACTGATTTCTTGATTGCAGAATCAGGATGCCATGCTTACTTTAGCTTTTATGGATAAAACACTCACAAAGCTATATTTGGAATCTCATATGTATCTGAATGTGTAGGAGTAAAGTGGGGAACTGATTGCCTTTTCTATCATAAAATTAAGGAAAAATAGATAAGAACAGCAAATAAGGACTCTTCAGTTGGCAGGGTTTTATAACCTAGTAGTAGCAATTTTGCCTTTTCTTTCTTCAATAAAATAGCCAGTATTAACACCTTGTCAGTGTAAATTAGCCTTTCATTCTATAGCCTTATATTTTTATAGGTAAAAGGAATGGGAATAGATACAAATTCTTTTTGTCTATTTTTAAACATTTATAATATACAGAAAACTCTCCAGCACTTCAATTCTGGTGAGTATTGTCAGGCTATATATTCAGAAAACTTCATAGTACAAAATAAATAGAAATACTGTACAGAATACTATGTCTTCTTAATATTCAGCTTAGTGCATGTGAAAAATCAACTGATGTCATCACTGATGCCACAGTTGGTATTTAGCATGAGGAAAAGAGATGAGTTTTGGGCTCCTTCAATTTGGTGAGTTGGAACAGACACAGCATGAATTTCATTAACTCTAAGAACTCTATCATCAGTGGAAAAGTTTTTTTCAGAAAAATTAAACATCCCATCAAAAGGGGTTGACAAAGAAATTCCTCTGTTTTGGCCTTTGCTCTGAGTAGAGAATAAATGTTTCTTTTTTAAAACTATAATATTAATTCTGCTCGCACATGTGTTTGCAATCTGAATTTTCCAGAAAACACATATACAAAGTATACACACTATATACTAAGAAATTACCATAAAGCAATCCCTGGTAGGCAGTGCCCAGAAGCTTATGGTAGAAACTAAGCATCTCTCTTCTCAGGTCTCACCAGATGCCCACAGAGAAAGTCTGCTGAACATGGATTCACAACCCAAATTCATGTCTACTGTATCTCATTGATTTTCCAGAAGGTAAGATGGTAAGAAGAGCTACAATGGAAAAGAGGGATATTATGGGAAAGAAAGAAAGGAAGGAAGAAAGTGAAGAAAGAACTTACATCTGGATATCTCATAGTAATATTGATAAAGACAATAAGAAAGCATTCAAGTAGAGAATTTAAAGAAAAATTTGATAGCTTTTATCAAGATTTAAATTGCATTTACCCTTTAATGTAACCACTTCATCTAAAAATAGCTTACCACTCAATTGTCCCTTTCCCTGACTGCACTTTCTTTTCTCTTTGTAGCACTTATCATCACCAGGTATATAATTTAAATATCAATTTGTTTATTACCGTTTGAGACCACTAAACATTTAACTACATGTATGTAAGTTTATCAATTCACTTCTGTTTCCAAAGCATATAATATGCTCTCAATAAAAATCTATTAGAGATCAGTTGGGAGATTGGGATTGACATACTACACTGCTATATATAAAATGGTGGTGGTTTAGCCATTAAGTCATGTCCGACTCTTGTGACCCCATGGACTATAGCCCGCCAGACTCCTCTGTCCATGGGATTCTCCAGGCAAGAACACTGGAGTGGGTTGCCATTTCCTTCTCCAATATATAAAATAGATAACTATTAAGAACCTACTATATAGCACAGAGAACAATGCTCAATATTCTGTAATTATCTGTATGGGAAAATAATCTAATATAGTATGGATACATATAAATATATACATATAAAAATATCTGTATACATCTGTGTATATATAACACAGAACTATAAAAATATACTCATAAATATGATTTATAAACTGATACCATGTAAGATTTGTAATATATACATATTTTGTATACCATAAGTAATGTTGTAAATACTTTTTAACCTAGAATTTTATGCTATAGCAAAATTTAGAAATAAACTACTTGTCCACTAGTAGGAATTAGAGCATTATGCTCATACTATGTTGCATCTATATAGCAAGATCTATGCATCTGGTTTTAGAAAAGGCAGAGGAACCAGAGATCAAATTACCAACATCTGCTGGATCATGGAAAAAGCAAGAGAGTTCCAGAAAAATATCTATTTCTGCTTTATTGACTATGCCAAAGCCTTTGACTGTGTGGATCATAATAAACTGTGGACAATTCTGAAAAGAGATGGGAATACCAGACCACCTGACCTGCCTCTTGAGAAATCTGTATGCAGGTCAGGAAGCAACAGTTAGAACTGGACATGGAACAACAGACTGGTTCCAGATAGGAAAAGGAGTACGTCAAGGCTATATATTGTCACCCTGCTTATTTAACTTATATGCAGAGTACATCATGAGAAAAGCTGGGCTAGAGGAAGCACAAGCTGGAATCAAGATTGCTGGGAGAAATATCAATAATCTCAGATATGCAGATGATACCACCCTTATGGTAGAAAGTGAAGAGGAACTAAAAAGCCTCTTGATGAAAGTGAGAGAGGAGAGTGAAAATGTTGGTTTAAGCTCAACATTCAAAAAACGAATTTCATGGCATCCTGTCCCATCACTTCATGGGAAATAGATGGGGAAACAGTAGAAACAGTGTCAGACCTTATTTTTTTGGGCTCCAGAATCACTGCAGATGGTGATTGCAGCCATGAAATTAAAAGATGCTTACTCCTTGGAAGGAAAGTTATGACCAACCTAGGTAGCATATTGAAAAGCAGAGACATTACTTTGCCAACAAAGGTCCATCTAGTCAAGGCTATGGTTTTTCCAGTGGTCATGTATGGATGTGAGAGTTGGACTGTGAAGAAAACTGAGCGCCAAACAATTGATGGTTTTGAACTGTGGTGTTGGAGAAGACTCTTGAGAGTTCCTTGGACTGCAAGGAGATCCAACCTTCCATTCTAAAGGAGATCAGTCCTGAGTGTTCTTTGGAAGGATTGATGCTAAAGCTGAAACTCCAAAACTTTGGCCACTTCATGCAAAGAGTTGACTCATTGGAAAAGACTGATGCTGGGAGGGATTGGGGGCAGGAGGAGAAGGGGATGACTGAGGATGAGATGGCTGGATGGCATCACTGGCTCCATGGACATGAGTGAGTGAACTCTGGAGTTGGTGATGGACAGGGAGGCCTGGTGTGCTGCGATTCATGGGGCTGCAAAGAGTCTGACACAATTGAGCAACTGAACTGAACTGATTCATTTTTAAGTGTACAGTTCAATATTCTTAATACATTCATGTTCTGTGAATGTGAAGTCTCTCAGTCGGGTCTGACTCTTTGCGATGCCATGGACTATAGCCTACCAGGATCCTCAGTCCATGGGATTTTCCAGACAGGAATACTGGAGTGGGAAGATCCTTCTCCAGGGGATCTTCCCTACCCAGGGATGGAACCTGGGTCTCCCGCATTGTAGGCAGACGCTTTACCCTCTGAGCTACCAGGGAAGTTTCGCGGGATCAATTTCAATAAATCTGATATGAATCAGAAATTTCTGAGTGTCTCCTATTATCAAAATATTCCAGTTTTCAAAAATTCTTGGCTTAACTCTACACCATTCTCTTCCCTAACATTTTGTTCACACTGGTGCTGAGACTAGAATTCCAATTCTAAACCCTTACTATCAGCTCTGAAAACAATGCATGGGCTTGGCTTTGAGGTCTTAATTGAGAAATCCTTCTCTTAAAGGCTTGAACACTCTCAGATGCAAAATAACAAAATTATTCGTCATGCCCTCCCAGTAGACATTATCTTCATTTAAGTGATTAATGCTGTGGTTGGCTACTTTTTAGACAAATCCTGACACTTTGATCTAACTTGTAATATCTTTATCAAGCCCTCCGTATAATCATTTTCCTCTTTATTGTAATACCTTCCCAGCAGCCCTCCGTATAATCGTTTTCCCTTTTCTCCTTATAGAAAGAAAATGTTACAAAAAGGGCAAAGAAAAAGAGGTCTCCATTCCTTTAATCTATGTATATCTTCTGTGTAACCCTGTGCTGTATTGCTCAAAATGAAAAAGCATGACTAAATTATTATTTTACCCTATTCCCATAGCCTGTCTTTATTAACAAATTAAGTGTCCAAATATGTATTGAATGTCTATAACATGCCAGACCCTGTGCTATATGCTGAGGATATGGCAGTGAATAAAACAGACCACAGCTCCACCATCAAGGAGCTGACATTGGGGACTCTGAATATTGTCTCCCTCTCAGTCTCACCATAGGGCAGTTTCCAGGAATGACTACCTTTCTACCTTTTATGATTCCTGTGTTAGCTGCGCTCTCTGAATTTTTTTTAAAGGGTAAATATTCTTCTGTTAAAAATAGGCATTCTCTTTCTCCTATACATCTCTTTTTTTTCTTTCTAATTGAGGTAAAATACATAAACACAGAACATAAAATTTGCCATCTTAAACCATTTTTAAGTGTACAGTTCAATAGTGTTAAGTACATTCACATTTTTATGTAATCAATCTCCACAAATCTTTTCACCTGGAAAAACTATATCCATGTTTAATGGTTATATATTTATACCTCAGCATTTTTACCTCACCACGCCTTTGGTAACTACTTTCTCCATCCACAAATTTGACTACTTTAGGTAGTTCATACTTGTGGCCTGAGTATTTATTTTGTGACAGGCTTATTTCACTTGGCATAATATCCTTAAGGTTCATTCATACTGTAGTATGAATCAAAATTTTATTCTTTCTTAATTCTGAATAGCATTATATGTATTTAACACATTTTGTTTACCTATACATCCATAGGACACTTGGGTGGTTTCTACCTCTTGGCTGTTATAAATAATGATGCTATTAACATGGATGTTCAAATATCTGCTTGAGATCCTTCTTTCAGTTTATTGGTTATAGGTCCCAAAGTGGATTTTCTAGATAATAGGGTAATACACTTATCCTTTATTTTCATATAAGCTCAACTTCCATGATCATTGCAAGACTTTATCCTTTTACCATTTCTATCAAAGTTTAAATGCAATACTTTCCTGAGAAAGACCTTTCTGCCCATCTAGAAGACTCTGATCCTGGGAGGGATTTGAGGCAGGAGGAAAAGGGGACGACAGAGGATGAGATGGCTGGATAGCATTACCGACTCAATGGATGTGAGTTTGAGTGAACTCCAGGAGTTGGTGATGGACAGGGAGGCCTGGTGTACTGCTATTCATGGGGTTGCAAAGAGTAGGACACGACTGAGCGACTGAACTGAACTCAACTGAACTGAACAATAGAATAGTTACCTATTCACTCTCTTTAACAATATCTTATTTTATTGACTATACCAAAGCCTTTGACTGTGTGGAACACAATAAACTGTGGAAAATTCTGAAAAGAGATGGCAATACCAGACTACTGGACTGCTTCCTGAGAAATCTGTAGGCAGGTCAAGAATCAACAGTTAGAACTGGACATGGAACAACAGACTGGTTCCAAATTGGGAAAAGAGTACATCAAGGCTGTATATTGCCACCCTGTTTATTTAATGTATATGCAGAGTACATCATGTGAAATGCCAGGCTGGAATCAAGATTGCTGGGAGAAATATCAATAACCTCAAATAGCAGATGACACCATCCTTATGGCAGAAAGCAAAGGAGAACTAAAGAGCCTCTTAATGAAAGTGAAAAAGGAGAGCGAAAAAATTGGTTTAAAACTCAACATTCAGAAAAGTGAGATCATGGCATCAAGTCCCATTACTTCATGGCAAATAAATGGGGAAACAGTGGAAACAGTGACAGACTTTATTTTCTTGGACTCCAAAATCACTCTGGGTGTTGACTGCAGCCATGTAATTAAAAGACACTTGTTTCTTTGAAGAAAAGTTATGACCAATCTAGACAGCATTTTAAAAAGCAGAGGTATTACTTTGCCAACAAAGTCCATCTAGTCAAGGCTACTCTTTTTCTAGTAGTCATGTATGGATGTGAGAGTTAGACTATGAAGAAAGCTGAGTGCCGAAGTGCTGATATTTTTGAACTGTGGTGTTGGAGAAGACTCTTGAGAGTCCCTTGGACTGCAAGGAGATCCAACCGGCCAATCCTAAAGGAAATCAGTCCTGACTGTTCTTTGGAAGGACTGATGTTAAAGCTGAAACTCCAATACTTTGCCCACCTGATGCAAAGAACTGACTCATTGGAAAAGACCCTGATGCTGGGAAAGAGTGAAGGGAAAGACAGAGGGTGAGATTGTTGGATGGCATCACCAACTCTATGGACATGAATTTGAGCAAGCTTCAGCAGTTGGTGATGGACAGGGAAACCTAGCGTGCTGCAGTCCATGGGGTCACAAATAGTCAGACACGACTGAATGACTGAACTGATATGTGCTCAGTCACAGAGTTGTGTCTCTGCAGCCCCATGGACTGCAGTCCACCAGGTTCCTACGTCCATGGCATTTTCCAGGCAAGAATACTGGAGCAGCTTGTCATTTCTTCCTGCAGGGCATCTTCCCAACCAGGGACTGAACCTATGCCTCCTACATTAGCAGGCAGATTCTTTACCACTGGTGCCACCTGGGAAGCCCCAATTATCTACATAGCACTGACCATTATCGGAATTTTATTTTTGTGTGCATTTTCACATAAAAATTTTTATTTAAAATTTAATGTTAAATTTATATTTAAATTTGAATTTAAATTCTCAATTACAATTTAAGGTCCATCAGGATGATGTCTTTTTTATTTCACTGCTATCTCCCCAGTGCCAGAGCTTTTGAAAAGTATTTATTGAGTTTGATAAGTTATAAAGTAAGAAGGAGTAAATAAAGGAGTAAAAAAAACCTGGATAATCTTATGAACTCTTCAATTTGTTTGTACAGAAATAGCTTTGGGATTTCTGGTTTTAAGTGTAAAGGTATAATATTCATTTTACAAGTCCCACAAAATTAAACTCAAGATGTAGAAAAATAAAGGCAGCAATAGTCAAAGTAATGGTCATGTCCACTTTTAAATTATTGAATGTGTCTACCCAGTGATGGTTTTTATCCCTGTCTATAGTTAGAAAATACATAGAGTGTTACAGTCAAGTAAAAATGGTTTAAATTGTTGAGCTAAAGGCTGGTTTTTGACTCCATGATTCCTCATTTTATCAAAATGACACAATATAAAGTTTAGAGCATATAATGGCATGAGAGGGAGAAAGTCTTCCAAATAACCTGGCAGGCATATCTTTCAATTTAATTCACCTGTCAGCCCAGGCAATAGTGACTGAACCCATTACTGGCAGTCCTGTCCCACAGTTACTTTCAGACTTACTCCCTTCCTGTCTACATAGAGCAAGTCACCAAATCACTCTCCATTCTGTCTCTGTGACATTCTTTTTGAGATTCAGAGTAAAACTCTTGATCAGAACAAAGTGCTATGTCACATTTCTTCCCTTGTGATAAGGAGAGGTATTTAATCTTTACAGCATTGAAAAATAATCTTTTTAGTTCCAATAGTTTATCAATTTTATTATAAATGAGAGGCAATCTACCTATGCCCTGTATCATTCATCATAATGAAATAATCATCTCATTTATTTTACTACACAGGAGAGAAAGAAATAAAGCAGAGAAGAAACAATAAAGAGGATGAGAAGATTATAGAGAAAAGGAATGGTATTTCTAACCAGACAATCTCTCTTCTCCAGGTCAGAGGCTGGATTTACTATTTCTCATTGTCTGCCATAGCACTTGCCATGATGCTCTATGTAGAAGCCCTGCTCATTAAATATGTGAGTGAGGAAAACATCCAAGGATAGATGAGAGAAAAATGGACTTGGATGTTAAAAGATAATTTTCAAAAAAAAAGATAAAGTCATGATTCTCATGAAGATATAAAAATGATCACATATTAAAGATTTTATGTAGCTCATTAATGAGGAAACCAGTGAGGTGTTACAACCAATTCAAAGGGGAATCCAAGGACAGACACCTTTATAGATAGGAATGTGAAAATGAGTATATGAATGAAGGCGAAACTCTTATCTCCTGGGGTGAAAGAGTTCTTCCTCTATCTGCTGGGATTAATTTGCCCTTTATGGACAAGAATTTTTTGCATTGCTATCAGGTGTCTATGAATTCAGAGCTATAAGACAGCTTACAAAGAATGAATCTCAAAAATATACAAGCAGCTCCTGCAGCTCAATTCCAGAAAAATAAACGACCCAATCAAAAAAATGGGCCAAAGAACTAAACAGACATTTCTCCAAAGAAGACGTACAGATGTCTAACAAACGCATGAAAAGATACTTGACGTCGCTCATTATCAGAGAAATACAAATCAAAACCGCAAAGAGCTACCATCTCACGCCGGTCAGAATGGCTGCCATCAAAAAGCCTACAAACAATAAATGCTGGAGAGGGTGCGGAGAAAAGGGAAACCTCTTACACTGTTAGTGGGAATGCAAACTAGTACAGCCACTATGGAGAACAGTGTGGAGATTCCTTAAAAAACTGCAAATAGAACTGCCTTATGACCCAGCAATCCCATTGCTGGACATACACACTGAGGAACCCAGAATTGAAAGAGACACGTGTACCCCAATGTTCATCGTGGCACTGTTTACAATAGCCAGGGCATGGAAGCAACCTAGATGCCCATTGGCAGACAAATGGATAAAAAAGCTGTGGTGTGTATACACAATGGAATATTACTCAGCTATTAAAAAGAATTCATTTGAATCAGTTCTAATGAGGTGGATGAATCTGGAGCCTGCTATACAGAGTGAAGTAAGTCAGAAAGAAAAACACCAATACAATATATTAACACATATATATGGAATTTAGAAAGATGGTAACGGTGATCCTATGAGTGAGACAGAAAAACAGACACAGATTTAAAGAAGAGACTTTTGGACTCTATGGGAGAAGGAGAAGGTGGGATGACTGAATGGAATGAGGTTCGTGACATTGTACAGGAGATAGGGATCAAGACCATCCCCATGGAAAAGAAATGCAAAAAGGCAAAACGGCTGTCTGGGGAGGCCTTACAAATAGCTGTGAAAAGAAGAGAAGCAAAAAGCAAAGGAGAAAAGGAAAGATATAAGCATCTGAATGCAGAGTTCCAAAGAATAGCAAGAAGAGATAAGAAAGCCTTCTTCAGCAATCAATGCAAAGAAATAGAGGAAAGGAACAGAATGGGAAAGACTAGAGATCTCTTCAAGAAAATTAGAGATACCAAGAGAACATTTCATGCAAGGATGGGCTCGATAAAGGACAGAAATGGTCTGGACCTAACAGAAGCAGAAGATATTAAGAAGAGGTGGCAAGAATACACGGAAGAACTGTACAAAAAAGATCTTCATGACCCAGATAATCATGATGATGTG
>SJXQ01006168.1:407600-453308 GCA_006408695.1 Aepyceros melampus
TGTATGGATGTGAGAGTTGGACTGTGAAGAAGGATGAGTGCTGAAGAACTGATGCTTTTGAACTGTGGTGTTGGAGAAGACTCTTGAGAGTCCCTTGGACTGCAAGGAGATCCAGCCAGTCCATTCTGAGGGAGATCAACCCTGGGATTTCTTTGGAAGGAATGATGCTAAAACTGAAGCTTCAGTACTTTGGCCACCTCATGCGAAGAGTTGACTCATTGGAAAAGACCCTGATGCTGGGAGGGATTGGGGGCAGGAGGAGAAAGAGACGACCGAGGATGAGATGGCTGGATGGCATCATGGACTCAATGGACGTGAGTCTGAGTGAACTCCGGGAGTTGGTGATGGACAGGGAGGCCTGGCGTGCTGCACTTCATGTGGTTGCAATGAGTTGGACACAACTAAGAGACTGAACTGATCTGCAATATATTGCCAGTCCAGGTTCGATGCATGAGACAGGGTGCTCAGGGCTGGTGCACTGGGATGACCCAGAGGGATGGGATGGGGAGGAAGGTGGAAGGGGAGTTCAGGATGGGGAACATAGGTACATCCATGGCTGATTCATGTCAATGTATGGCAAAACCACTACAATATTTTAAAGTAATTAGCCTGCAATTAAAGTAAATAAATTTTGAAAAAAATATTTTAAAAAGGAAGGGAAAAAAAATGACAGCTACCATATAATTAAAATCAAGTAATCCAGAAGTCATACTATAGACATGCAAAAATTTTTCCCTACATAGATAAATCTTTATATGGATTCTCTACATTTGGAACTACCTACTTCTTACTCGGTTCTTCCACCTTCCTCAGAAATGTGATCACCACCGGGAAACTCCGTGCCCATGGACAACTGTCAGCTAAGGTCTCATGATTATCTGAGGCAAAACTACCAGAGAAATATGCAACTTAATAAAATTTTTGAAAGAAGAAATATAAGCAAAAATCATACATTTTATGGCCTGATTTTAGATAATAGAATAAATGTTTTATACAGACAGCTCTAACCTGCGTTCTCAAATCCTAACACATTAAATGTTAATTGTATATATTTACAGAGTATCTTCTTTTATAGATGAGGAAACAGAAGCTTGGAAAGATTAAGAAAGAGGCCTAAGTTACACATTATTTGATGGTAAAATCAGTTCTCTTGGCTGCAGAAATTACTTTTACTTCTTTCAGATTGAAAGACGTGTGAGCACTGTTTGAAGTTCCACACTCAAGTCTAGCCATGGCATTGTCACTGTGTAGGTGATCCAGGAATAGACAAATACTCATTTTGCACCTCACTTTGACTGGAAGTTTTCCTCAAGGAGGATGAAGTCAAGCACACACTAAGAGAAACGATGACTTCAGGCTTTATGAAATGCTGAGACAGGACTCTTGCCAGTATTACTAAAAATAACTCATGCAAAGTGCTTAGTACAGTGCTTGGCACATAGTGGAAACTCAATGTTAGTTAATACAGTGAAAATTGCAAGTATTCCTAGTATTAAAAATATATAACAAGAAAGATCTTTATGCTGAAAAAGTTTTTACAAGGTTTCCAATATTTATGACTCCTGTATGCCACTTTCAGGATGTGAGGAAGGTGGTGGGCTATACTACACCTTAGCTTTGTCCTAGTTTAGCAATGCCCATATCTTATACTCTGTGGCTTTCTTGCATATTTTTTACAGATGAAATTTATAGGTGGTTGACTGATTGCTTGCAAAGGAGGTGTATGGATGTCCCCGGAAACAAGTCAGTATTCCACAGAGAGGATATGAAAGTCAGCCAGAAGTTAGATGTTCTCAATGACATTCTTCTCTCCCAATGAGCAAATAAGGTCTTCTTTCAATCACCTTATCAGAACATGGACCAAAAGCAATAATTGGGACACACACAACCATGGCCATTGTGTAATTGAAGCATACATTCAGATCAACCATTCTGCCAAAGAATTTCTGTGCTGATTGCTATAAATGATACTGAGCTTCATTTTCTTAAAAGAGAACTATGAGCTGCCAGAGGTACAATCCATCTGTAGCGTCTAGTAAAAAAAAAAAAAAAATTATATGTGTGTGTGTGTGTGTGTATATATATATATATATATATATATGTATACTTTTAACTTGATATAATTAGTACCCCAATGACCAGAGCTATTGAAATCAGTTGGTCCAGATTTTCTACCCAGTCTACAAAATGTGCTTTTATCCAACAAGATTTTTATATTACAGTGAAAATAAAGGGGAAGAAAAAAGTAACCTTTCAAATTAGTTTTTGTGTGTGCATGTAGTTAAAATATAAAGGAACAAAGGAACCTGTTTTGCTGTTAGGTTTTTCTCCGCCCTCCCGCCACCCCCCGCCATTTTTTTTGATCTTTTCAATAAAATGTTATTCAGATTTTGAAGTCATGCTGAAATCAGGTCCGCTGAGGAATGAAATTCATCACTTCCTTTGCTTCAGTTCTGTAGAAAATAGAAGATAATTTTGTTAGTTCTTTAGACTAGTAATTGACACAGTCATGAACAAAACTACTATTTATCTGCTTTACAAAATTCCTAGTTTTGTTATGGTTGGAAGTACAATCTCTCTATCCTTGGGTCATCCTATTTCAAATTTTGCTAGATTTATTCATGATTTTGCTTCCTGTTTTGAAAAGTCATTTTCATGATACTCTCTGAGACTATCATTTTTCCAGACTCTATTATCTCCATAAATTGAAATTCATTTCATTTTAGATAGAGTGATTGTTCTCTTATTGAGAAAATTCCCAATATTCATTCTTCTTAATCCCATTAATATTTATTGCACAATTACACTGAATTAGATACAATAAAATATGCAGAGTATATTCTCACTAATCCTGAGAGACTTGCATCTTAAAAGTAAAAAGATAAATAGTTCTCTTCTTATTTGATATATTTTCCAAGGGATTAAGAAAATGTTTTTGCAGAACAAGCTATGTTTAGAAACAAATATAAATGATTTAAAAGGAGAAAGAAGAAAAAAAATCACTCAGGACAGATAAGGACTTTCTCAACATAAAACATGATCTCATTCATCTAAGGACAAGTTAGTTGCAATAGATAAGATGGGGGAAATGGTTTTCAAGATACAAGCAAAGGACACAGGGCATCTTATCACCCAGTGGATCTAGAAAGATCAAGCAGTCTTTTTCCAATAACACATATATCATCCATGTGGAACTGGTGGTGATGAGAGGAGAGAGACGACCATAAAAGGAAGAAAACGTTGTGCAACTAACAGAAAGTTGAAGAATCAAAAGCAAAAGCGGCTACTAGAGTAGCAAATAATTCTTTAAAAAGAGAAATGATTTTGCATGAAAAAAATCACTCACAGTTATAAAGAGTCACTGGGCCAAGAACAATGAAGGCACCCTATATCTTAACTTAAATATGCCATATGCCCACTCCAGTATTTTTGCCTGGAGAATCCTATGGAGGGAGGAGCCTGATAGGCTACAATCCACAGGGTCGCAAACAGTCAGACACTACTGAGTGACTTCACTTTCACTTTTCACTTTATGCCAAGAACTCCACATAGAACACAGTGCTTTATCTAATCATCTTATTTGTTTCCACTATCTACTTCTTAAAACAAATCAATTTTAGTTTTTCCTGGGGGTGAGAGCTGGCATGAAGATGAAGAAAAGATAAGTATACTTTTTTATCATTATGATAAACTCAGTAATTAAACTTAATTAAAGCTCATTAGCCACCAAGTGAGAATAAAAATATATCTCCAAAAATGTAAAATTTCCTTTAAACACATTTTAGAACCAAAGGACATATTTTCATTACAAGCTAATCTGCTTTATCAAGTTAATAGAAATGCTCTTATGTTGCATTGGTTGTGAAAATGCCATAAGATATTAGACAAAGGTAGTCCTCATTTCAAATCACTCAAACATAAAAATTATTAAAGACACAAAATAAAAAGTGATTTTTTTGTATTCTTAGAACAAATATTTTTTATTGCTTATTTCCTTGATATACAATAAAATAACATGATATTAAGCAATTTATTTTTCACTTTATCAAAGTATAATTGATTTAAATAATTGATAAATTGTACAAATATATCTGCTTTGTAAACACTGTCCCAATCAATATACACTGGGAGGATTTCTGCCCTCTCACAAAGTCATATATTTTCAATCAAAATAACTCCCATTTCCCTCTCCAAGCAATCACTGATCTGATTTCCATCATTATAAATCAATTTTGTTTGTTTTGTAATTCATATAATGGAATTTGGGCCTTGCCTGATGGTTCAGATGGTAAAGAATCTGCCTCAATGCAGGAGACCTGGGTTTGATCCCTGGGTTGCAAAAATACCCTGGAGAAGGGAATGGCTACCCACACCAGAAATCTTGCCTGCAGAATCCCATGAATAGAGAGGAGCCTGGGAGGTTACAGCCCATAGGATTGTAAAGAATCAGACATGAATTGACTTAGCACACATGCCAACACGCATAAAGGAATTTACATTAGATGAAGCTCTATACAGTCAACAAAAACAAGACCGGGAGCTGACTGTGGCTCAGATCATGTGCTCCTTATTACCAAATTCAGACTTAAATTGAAGAAAGTAGGGAAAACTACTAGACCATTCAGTTCAGTTACTCACTCGTGTCCGACTCTTTGCGACCCAATGAATCACAGCACGCCAGGCCTCCCTGTCCATCACCAACTCGCAGAGTTCACTCAGACTCACGTCCATTGAGTCCGTGATGCCATCCAGCCATCTCATCCTTGGTCGTCCCCTTCTCCTGCCTCCAATCCCTCCCAGCATCAGGGTCTTTTCCAATGAGTCAACTCTTCGCATGAGGTGGCCAAAGTACTGGAGCTTCAGCTTTAGCATCATTCCTTCCAAAGAAATCCCAGGGCTGATCTCCTTCAGAATGGACTGATTGGATCTCCTTGCAGTCCAAGGGACTCTCAAGAGTCTTCTCCAACACCACAGTTCAAAACCGTCAATTCTTCAGCGCTCAGCCTTCTTCACAGTCCAACTCTCACATCCAAACATGACCACAGGAAAAACCATAGCCTTGACTAGACGGACCTTAGTCGGCAAATAATGTCTCTGCTTTTGAATATACTATCTAGGCTGGTCATAACTTTTCTTCCAAGGAGTAAGTGTCTTGTAATTTCATGGCTGCAGTCACCATCTGCAGTGACTTTGGAGCCCCCAAGAATAAAGTCTGACACTGTTTCTACTGTTTCCCCATCTATTTCCCATGAAGTGATGGGACCAAATGCCATGATCTTCGTTTTCTGAATGTTGAGCTTTAAGCCAATGTTTTCACTCTCCTCTACATCATTCCTTCCAAAGAAATCCCAGGGCTGATCTCCTTCAGAATGGACTGATTGGATCTCCTTGCAGTCCAAGGGACTCTCAAGAGTCTTCTCCAACACCACAGTTCAAAACCGTCAATTCTTCAGCGCTCAGCCTTCTTCACAGTCCAACTCTCACATCCAAACATGACCACAGGAAAAACCATAGCCTTGACTAGACGGACCTTAGTCGGCAAATAATGTCTCTGCTTTTGAATATACTATCTAGGCTGGTCATAACTTTTCTTCCAAGGAGTAAGTGTCTTGTAATTTCATGGCTGCAGTCACCATCTGCAGTGACTTTGGAGCCCCCAAGAATAAAGTCTGACACTGTTTCTACTGTTTCCCCATCTATTTCCCATGAAGTGATGGGACCAAATGCCATGATCTTCGTTTTCTGAATGTTGAGCTTTAAGCCAATGTTTTCACTCTCCTCTTTCACTTTCATCAAGAGGCTTTTTAGCTCCTCTTAATCAAATCCCTTATGATTATACAGTGGAAGTGAGAAATAGATTTAGGGGCCTAGATCTAATAGATAGAGTGCCTGATGAACTATGGAATAAGGTTCATGACATTGTACAGGAGACAGGGATCAAGACCATCCCCATGGAAGAGAAATGCAAAAAAGCAAAATGGCTGTCTGGGGAGGCTTTACAAATAGCTGTGAAAAGAAGAGAGGCAAAAAGCAAAGGAGAAAAAAAAAGATATAAACATCTGAATGCAGAGTTCCAGAGAAGAGCAAGAGAGATAAGAAAGCCTTCCTCAGTGATCAATGCAAAGAAATAGAGAAAAAAAAAAAAAACCAGAAAGGGAAAGACTAGAGATCTCGTCAAGAAAATTAGAGATACCAAGGGAACATATCATGCAAACATGGGCTCAATAAAGGACAGAAATGATATGGACCTAACAGAAGCAGAAGATATTAAGAAGAGGTGGCAAGAATACACAGAATAACTCTGCAAAAAAGATCTTCATGACCCTAGATAATCAGGATGGTGTGATCATTCATCTAGAGGCAGACATCCTGGAATGTGAAGTCAAGTGGGCCTTAGAAAGCATCACTATGAACAAAGCTAGTAGAGGTGATGGAATTCCAGTTGAGCTATTTCAAAGCCTGAAAGATGATGCTGTGAAAGTGCTGCACTCAATTTGCCAGCAAATTTGGAAAACTCAGCAGTGGCCACAGGACTGGAAAAGGTCAGTTTCATTCCAGTCCCAAAGAAAGGCAATGCCAAAGAATGCTCAAACTACCGCACAATTGCACTCATCTCACATGCTAGTAAAGTAATGCTCAAAATTCTCCAAGCCAGACTTCAGCAATACATGAACCGTGAACTTCCAGATATTCAAGCTTGTTTTAGAAAAGGCAGAGGAATCAGAGATCAAAATTGCCATCATCTGCTGGATCATCAAAAAACCAAGATAGTTCCAGAAAAATATCAATTTCTGCTTTATTGACTATGCCAAAGCCTTTGACTGTGTGGATCACAACACACTGTGGAAAATTCTGAGAGAGATGGTAATACCAGACCACCTAACCTGCCTCTTGAGAAATCTGTATGCAGCTCAGGAAGCAACAGTTAGAACTAGACATGGAACAACAGACTGGTTCCAAAAGGAGTATGTCAAGGCTGTATCTTGTCACCCTGCTTCTTTAACTTCTATGCAGAATACATCACGAGAAACACTGGACTGGAAGAAATACAAGCTGGAATCAAGATTTCTGGGAGAAATATCAATAACCTCAGATATGCAGATGACACCACCCTTATGGCAGAAAGTGAGGAGGAGCTAAAAAGCCTCTTGATGAAAGTGAAAGAGAAGCTCAACATTAAGAAAACAAAGATCATAGCATCCTGTCCCATCACTTCATGGAAAATAGATGGGGAAACAGTGGAAACAGTGTCAGACTTTTTTTTTTTTTTTTTGGTCTCCAAAATCACTGCAGATGGTGACTGCAGCCATGAAATTAAAAGACACTTACTCCTTGGAAGAAAAGTTATGACCAACCTAGATAGCATATTCAAAAGCAGAGACATTACTTTGCTGACTAAGGTCCGTCTAGTCAAGGCTATGGTTTTTCCTGTGGTCATGTATGGATGTGAGAGTTGGACTATGAAGAAGGCTGAGCACCAAAGAATTGACGGTTTTGAACTGTGGTGTTGGAGAAGACTCTTGAGAGTCTCTTGGACTGCAAGGAGAGCCAACCAGTCCATTCTGAAGGAGATCAGCCCTGGGATTTCTTTGGAAGGAATGATGCTAAAGCTGAAGCTCCAGTACTTTGATAGATAGCATATTCAAAAGCAGAGACATTACTTTGCTGACTAAGGTCCGTCTAGTCAAGGCTATGGTTTTTCCTGTGGTCATGTATGGATGTGAGAGTTGGACTATGAAGAAGGCTGAGCACCAAAGAATTGACGGTTTTGAACTGTGGTGTTGGAGAAGACTCTTGAGAGTCTCTTGGACTGCAAGGAGAGCCAACCAGTCCATTCTGAAGGAGATCAGCCCTGGGATTTCTTTGGAAGGAATGATGCTAAAGCTGAAGCTCCAGTACTTTGGCCACCTCATGCGAAGAGTTGACTCATTGGAAAAGACTCTGATGCTGGGAGGGATTAGAGGCAGGAAGAGAAGGGGACAACCGAGGATGAGATGGCTGGATGGCATCACGGACTCGATGGACATGAGTCTGAGTGGACTCCGGGAGATGGTGATGGACAGGGAGGCCTGGCCTGCTGCGATTCATGGGTCACAAAGAGTCGGACACGACTGAGTAACTGAACTGAATCTACTGTATCTGGCTACTTTCTCTAAGAGTAACTTTGTGTTCTTCCATATTTTTTGTCTATATTGGTATTGATGTCTTTTCTCAGCTAAGTAATGCTACACTGCATGAATATACTATAGTTTACTTATCTATGCTTCCTTGGTGGCTCAGAAGTTAAAGCATCTGCCTCCAATGCGGGAGACCCGGATTCGATCCCTGGGTCGGGAAAATCCTCTGGAGAAGGAAATGGCAATCCACTCCAGTATTCTTGCCTGGAGAATCTCATGGATGGAGAAGCCTAGTTGGTTACAGTCCATGGGGTCGCAAAGAGTCAGACACGACTGAGCGACTTCACCTTACCTTACTTATCTATTCAGGGCTTCCCTGGTGGCTCAGAGGTTAAAGCGTCTGCCACCAATGCGGGAGACCTGGGTTCGATCCCTGGGTTGGGAAGATCCCCTGGAGAAGGAAATGGCAATCCACTCCAGTATTCTTGCCTGGAGAATCCCATGGATGGAGAAGCCTAGTAGGTTACAGTCCACGGGATCGCAGAGTCGGACACGACTGAGCGACTTCACCCACCCACTTATCTATTCACTTGTTGATTGAAGTATTTTAGCTTTTTAATGCCTGTGAACATTTGCATACATGTCATTTTGTTGATATATATATTTCTGTTCTCTTGAGTAAATAGGAGTAAATAAGTAAGTAGAAGTATAATTTCTTTTTCATATGATAACTATAGCCTGAATTTTTAGGCCATTCTCAATCTTGCCATAGTATTTGTACAATTTACACTCTCTCCAGCAATGCATAAGTTCCAGTAACTTCTCATCCATGCCAATACTTGACATTGTCCACATTTTTAATTTTGGCCTTTCTGATGAACATGTAGGAAGTATCTCATTGTGGTTTTAATTTACTAAATATATTGAGAATAATGCATGTGCTTATTTATCATTCATACATTTTCTTTTGTGAAATATGTTTTAGTCTCAAAATATTAGTTGTATAATCTGTCTTCTTATTTTTGAAATTTCAAAGTACTTTCCATATCTGAAAACAAAGCTACAGATAAATGTATTTTTTAAAAAATCTCTCTAATACAGCAGTTTCTTATGAGTTTCATAATGATTTTTGTTGAATAACAAAAATGTTTAGTTTTGATGGACTTTAATAATATTTTTTGTTTATGCTACATTTTCTCTTTTGTTTAGCTTTGTTTCCCTTTTCATTGATCTCTAATCTTTATGTATATCTTCTTTTACTTACCTTGATTCAATTTTTTACCCTCGCTTTCTATATTGGAAACAGAGATCACTGACACACAAATCTTTCTTTATTTTAGTATTAATATAAGCATTAAAGGTGCAAATTTTCCTCTAATCTCTGCTTATCTTCATCACACAAATTCTGATAACATGTGTTTTCATTTTCATTCAAATAAAAGTGCTTTGTAATTTCATATGTAATTATTTATATGTATAGATATAAATATATTTATATCTATACATATAAATATATGTCTTTTGGTAATTGATCATGAACTCCTTGTAGCCAAATTTAGACTTAAACTGAAGAAAGTACAGAAAACCACTAGACCATTTAGGTATGACCTAAATCAAATCCCTTATTATAAAGTGGAAGTGATGAATAGATTCAAGGGATTAGATCTGATAGAGTGCCTGAAGAATTATGGATGGAGGCTTATAACATTGACAGAAGGCAGTGATCAAATTCATCCTCAATGAAAAGAAATGCAAAAAGGCAAATGGTTATCTGCGGAGGCCTTACAAACAGCTGAAGAAGAAAAGTGAAAGGCAAAGAGAAAAGGAAAGATATACCCATCTGAATGCAGAGTTCCAAAGAACAGCAAGGAGAGATAAGAAAGGCTTCTTAAGTGAACAATGCAAAGAAACAGAGGAAAACAGTAAAATGGGGAAGACTAGAGATCTCTTCAATAAAATTAAAGATATCAAAGGAATATTTCATGCAAAGATGGGCTCAATAAAGGACAGAGACTGTATGGACCTAACAAAAGCAGACAATATTAAGAAAAGGTAGCAAAAATACACAGAAGAACTGTACAAAAAAGATCTTCATGACCTAGAAAACCATGATGGTGTCACACCTAGAGTCAGACATCCTAGAGTGCAAAGTCAAGTGTGGCTTGGGGAGCATCACTACAAACAAAGCTAGTGAAGGTGCTAGACTTCTAGCTGATCTATTTAAAATCCTAAAAGATAATGCTGTTGAAGTGCTGCACACAATATGCCAGCAAATTTGGAAAACTCAGCAGTGGCCACAGGACTGGAAAATGCCAGTTTTCAGTCCAATCCCAAAGAAAGGAATTGCCAAAAAGTATTCAAACTACCACATATTGCACTCATTTCACATGCTACCAAATGAATGTTCAAAATTATCCAAGCTAGGCTTCAACAGTATGTGAGCTGATAACTTCCTGTGTTCAAGCTGTAGTTTAAAAAGGCAGAGGAAACAGAGATCAAATTGCCAACATCCGTTGAATCATAGAAAAGTCAAGAGAAATCCAGAAAAACATCTATTTCTACTTCATTGCCTACAAAAGCCTTTTTGTCAAAAATAAACTGTGGAACAACAAACTGTGGAAAATTCTTAAAGTGATAGGAATGCCAGACCACATTACTTGCCTCCTGCAAAACCTATATGCAGGTCAAGTAACAACAGTTAGAACCAGACATGGAACAACAGACTGGTTCCAAATTGGGAAAGGAGTATGTCTAGGCTGTATACTGTCACCCTGCTTATTTAACTTCTATGCAGAGTACATCATGTGAAATACCAGGCTGGATGAAGCACAAGCTGGAACAAGATTGCTGAGAGAAATATCAGTAATCTCACATATGCAGATGACACTACCCTTAAGGCCAAAAGCAAAAAGGAACTAAAGAGCCTCTTGATGAAGGTGAAGAGGAGAGTGAAAAAGCTGGCTTAAAACTCAACATTCAAAAAACCAAGATCATGGCATCTGGTTCCATCACTTCATGGCAAATACATGGGGAAACGATGGTGACTGCAGCCATGAAATAAAAGAACTTTGCTCCTTGGAAGACAGGCTATGATTGACCTAGACAGCATATTAAAAAGCAGAGACATTACTTTGCCGACAAATGTCCACATAGGCAAAGCTATGGTTTTTCAGTAGTCATGTATGGGTGTAAGAATTGAACCACTAAGAAGGCTGAGCACCAAAGAATTGATATTTTTGAACTATGGTGTTGGTGCACTCTTGAGAGCCCCTTGGACTGCAAAGAGATAAAACCAGTCAATCCTAAAGAAAATCAACTGTGAATGTTCATTGGAAGGACTGATGTTGAAGCTGGCATGCTGCAGTCCATGGGGTCACAAGGAGTTGGACATGACTGAATGACTGAACAACAACAAAATGATTTAAAGTTTAATACCTTTGTAGTTAGAAAATATATCCCATATGATTTTAATACATTTAAATGAATTAAAGTCTCCCAGAATTCAAGGCAAGTGTGTTTTAAGGGGCTTCGTCAAAATAAAAAATCATCAATTTCAGTCTTTTCTCTGAGTTTTCTTTTCACCTTATTTCTGTAACTGTTACTTATTCTCTAATAATACAACTCTTTATAAAGCATTATCAAATGCTGTTTTCTCTCTCAGTATTGGATTTCTGGAGATGGGATATATTTCTTCTTTACTCTACATTGCTGCTTCTAAACCATTTTCCCTCACTTAAAACAGTTTCTCTGCTTTCCATCTCACTTCAGAACAAAACACCCATTGCCCTCCAGGTTGTAGCTATCTGCCAATCCTCCAAGTACTAATAGCACTCACTCCATAAATATGTTAGCACCTGGCTCTTGATAACTCTGTAATTGGTGGCAATTATGTAGCTCAGCTGGTAGATAATCCACCCGCAATGCAGGAGACTCTGTTTCAATTCCTGGGTCCAGAGGATCCACTGGAGAAGGGATGTGTGTGTGTTAGTTGCTTAGTCATGTCCGACCCTTTGCAACCCCAGAGACTGTAGCCCAACAGGCCCCTCTGTCCATGGGATTTTCCAGGCAAGAAAACTGGAGTGGGTTGGCATTTCTTTCTCCAAAAGGAACTATAGAAAGAAAGAAGTGAAGTTGCTCTGTTGTGTCTGATTCCCCGCAACCCCATGGACCGCAGCCTACAGGCTCCTCCCTCCATGGAATTTTCCAGGCAAGAGTATTGGAGTGGGGTGCCATTTCCTTCTCCAGGAGAAGGGATAGGCTACCCATGCCAGTATTCTTGGGCTTCCCGGTTGGCTCAGCTGGTACAAAATCTATCTGCAGTGCAGGAGACCCATGTTTGATCCCTCAGTTGGAAAGATCACTTGAAGAAGGGAATGTCTGACTCATTCCAATATTCTGGTCTGGAGGATTTCATGGACTGTAAATCCATGGGGTCGCAAAGAGTTAGATGCAATTTTCACTTTTATTGATCACAATATTCACACAGATGATCTTTTCAACATCCTAGCCTCTTTAGTCCTCAAACTTTCTTCCTCCAATGAATTTAGTCTCTACCCAATTTCAGCTTCATATTGAAGTTTGACTTTAGCTTCCACAGTCATGCTATCACCTTTATTACTTTCAATAGCTATAGCCTATCCACAGTTTCAGTTTGAAACATCCCACCTCATGCCACCTCTTAAATATTTCTTATCCATCCTTTTTATTATATTAACTCCAAAAATCTCTCACTCCCATTTTCGTCTTGACTCCATTGTCATATCTGTGTCTTCACTGTTCATCCTCTTCATGTCCTCTTTTCTTTTTATATCAGTTAAATTCCATAATGCTCCATCATTATTGCACCATGCATTTACTTTCAGCTCCCCTGTCTTTCTCCACTGTTTAATATACTCCTTTGGCAAAATAACAATCTTCGTTAGGCCTGACTCTACTATTCTTTGCCTGTACTGGTATATCTAGCTGGAATTGACAGGAGAAAGCAGACAACCTTGTAGATAATATTTAAATGTACTTCATTCTTTCAGTTCAAGATGTCAGTAGTCTAAAATCAATGTGTTGGCAAGGCTGTGTTCCTTTGCCTTCATGGTACAATCTATTTCCTTATATTTTCCAGCTTCTACAAGTTTCTGCATTTTGGCTGTTACTCTCCTTCTTTACATTGCTGCTGCTGCTAAGTCGTTTCAGTTGTGTCCAACTCTGTGTGACCCCATAGACGGCAGCCCCCCAGGCTCCATCATCCCTGGGATTCTCCAGGCAAGAATACTGAAGTGGGGTGCCATTTCCTTCTCCAATGCATGAAAGTAAAAAGTGAAAGTGAAGTCGCTCAGTCGTATCCAACTCTTTGCAACTCCATGGACTGCAGCCCACCAGGCTCCTCCGTCCATGGATTTTTCCAGGCAAGAGTACTGGAGTGGGGTGCTGTTGCCTTCTCTGCCTTCTTTACATTACTCTACTTCAATGTCTGGAGTCCTATGACTTACCCTAATCCTCATGATTTCCTCTTAAAAGGACCTTGTGATTAGATTGGACCTACCCAGATAATCCAGAATAAATCTCTCCATCTCAACAGTCTTAATTACATCTGTGAACTTGCTAGTGCTACATAAAGCAAAGTATTCACAAGTTCTAGGAATTGAGGCATTGACATCTTGATAGGAAGGCATAGTTACTGGCCACCTAATTTGAAGAACCAACTCATTGGAAAAGACCTTGATGCTGAGAAAGATTGAGGGCATCAGCAGAAGGGGAAAACAGAGGATGAGACAGTTGAATGGTATCATCAACTCAATATACATGAGTTTGAGAAAACTCTGGTAGATAGCAAAAGACAGGAAAACCTGGGGTGCTGCAGTCTTTGAGGCCACGAATAGTCAGACACAATTGAGCAACTGAACAATAACAATCTAAGAAACAGAGAGATCTAGCCATGCAATATATTTACGGGAAAATTTTTCTAGGAAGTATACAGAGTAAACTTGAAGGTACTGAATAGGAACGTTCCTTGTATGTTCAAGGGACAGGAAGAGAGCCATGGAAGAATTGTAAGCACAGCGAGATGAAAATGTCGTAAGGAGGGACAAGGAACATCTAGGATGTGGTTGTAAATCATACAGCACGTACTTCGCATTTCATGTGAAGGATACATGAACACATTATTTTTGAAGAAAGAATGACATTATTTGTATTATGTATGCTTAACAGGATCCCTCTGAATGGTAGGTTGAGAAAAGTCTGAGAAATTTCAACATCAAAAGTGTGAGACTTGGCAGAAGGGTATTACAATAATCCAGGTAAGAAATTATGGTACTCTAGACAGAAGTGATTATAGTATGTATAAAGAGAAGTGGTCATATTCTGGATGGATTTTGGAGGTAAGACTAACGTAATTGGCTGAGAAGTTAGAGCATGAGAAATATCAAGAATGACACCACGGTTTGGGGCTTGAACAACTGAAAGAAAGAGAAAGTGTTAGTCACTCAGTTGTGTCTGATTATTCATGATCCCATTTACTGTAGCCTTCCGGGCTTCTTCATCCATGGGATTTTCCAGGCAAGAATACTGGAGTGGGTCACCATTTCATTCTCCAGGGGATTTTCCTGACCCAAGAATCAAACGCGGGTATTCTGCATTGCAAGCAAATTCTTTACCATCTGAGCAATCAGAGCAACTGAAGAAATAGAGATATCATTAAGTGACTTGGAGAAAGCTGTGGATAGAGACAGTTTTGAAAGGAAGATTAGGAACTTGCCCTGGGGCATCTTGAGTTTGAAGTTCTTATTGGTAATATAAGTGGAAATTCAGTTTGGAGGTATAATATGGAGATAAAATTCAGAAATCATCAACATATAATGATAATAAACCCAAGAAATAGGGTTAGATCATCTAGGAAATAGATGTGAAGAAAAAAGATAGAATGTTCCAAAAATAAAATTTCAGAAAGTTAAGGACACCCTAACATCACAGAATAAGAAGGGCTGGCCTTCTGGACTTGATGTCTGTGAAGTTGCACAAGGCCCCAGGGGACCCACAAGGGCTCCAAGCTTGTTGTAGGGTTCTGTTCTTACCTTGTAATTCTTAAAACTTTTTGACCAACAAGCCTCACTTTTTCATTTGGCTGTCATAACTATAGTAACTGGAACATGCCAGGCACATATTAGATGTTCAATGAATATTTGCTAAAAATAATGAATGAAAAATTAGTTTAGACTTTTTATTTCCCTCTAATCAGTGATTTTTATTCTTCCATGATGGTATCCATGAAAAATCTTCTGGCCCAACACAATGCACTCTAGCAGTGTGTGTCTATATGTGTGTGCCTGCTTGCATTTATACCACACTAGCATACTGCTGCCCCTGCTAAGTGGCTTCAGTCGTGTCCGACTCTGTGCGACCTCATAGAGGGCAGCCTACCAGGCTCCCCCATCCCTGGGACTCTCCAGACAAGAACATTGGAGTGGGTTGCCAGTTCCTTCTCCAATGCCTGAAAGTGAAAAGTGAAAGTGAAGTCGCTCAGTCGTGTCCGACTCTTCCGACCCCATGGACTGCAGCCCACCAGGCTCCTCCACCCATGGGATTTTCCAGGCAAGAGTATTGGAATGGGGTGCTTCTATATAACTGATAATGCTGCTACTACTGCTACTTCTAAGTCGCTTCAGTCGTGTCCGACTCTGTGCGACCCCATAGACGGAAGCCCACCAGGCTCCACCTTCACTAGGATTCTCCAGGCAAGAACACTGGAGTGGGTTGCCATTTTCTTCCCCAGTGCATCAAAGTGAAAAGTAAAAGTGAAGTCGCTCAGCCGTGTCTGACTCTCAGCGACCCCATGGACTGCAGACTACCAGGCTCCTCCGTCCATAGGGTTTTGCAGGCATGAGTACTGGAGTGGGTTGCCATTGCCTTCTCCGAATGGCATGATAGATAGAATTATATGGTAATTTCAATATAAATCAGTAGGATTTACATAACCAAACCAAACATTTCACATTTCGTATATGCTTATTTCTACCATGGAAATGATAAATGAAATTATCTGTGATGCTTAATCAAAACAATAGAACCAATAGAAAATACAAAATGACAACAATTAGGGACAGATGGTATTGTTTTTATTTTACCTCAACTTGTTACTTATTAGACATGGTGGACAATGTAGTGAAAGAATCTCAGTGCCTCTGTCATTTTCCACATACCTTCCCTACTCTTAGTACACAACAATAACTCTTTACCATTGGTAGTATACCCTTAAATATACTATAGCTTTTACAAAAGAATCCATCACTTCCTAAGCATGGTAGTAGAAGGTCAGTATATCAGATGGAAACCTTAAGAGAAACATAAATCTACATGCTCTATTTTCATTTACTTTTGTAGAACACCAGGTTAAGGGAACGAAATAGTCTTTGAAATAAAGCAGACACTATATATGAAAGCTGGCTGCACTCTACGTTTTATCTTTCACAAAGAAAATAAGAGTAATTTGTGTAACTATGCAGTTTTCATGAAAGTTACTTAAAATATTCTCTGCTACCATATTTAATAAACCTGAACTCCTAATCAGCTTGTTAGCCATTCAGTGTCTGTGGCATATCCAGGCTCATTACACCATGCCACAGGGAGTATGAGGAAGACATTTTCCTCAGTAATATTTTTATTTACTGACTGTAACATAGGAATTGATTGGGGGAAATGTTCCTTTTTACTACAGACTTGGAAACTGTAACAATTATTTTTCATTTCTGCCTTTAGGGTTGACTTGGCAGTGTAAATTTATGCTTAAAGTATATTGATAATTTTCAGAAAGTGAGGGTTAATCCTATTAATTGAGATCTCCAAATGGACTCAAGAAGGTTAAAACTAAAGCTTACTGTCCATCCTTTTTTTTTTTAATTTTTCCTTGTATCACTATTTTCCTGTCAGCAGACAAAAGATAAACACTACTCTCATGTCACTGTAATTTTACTGGGCAAGTTGGCTCTGGGGAACAGAGTGGGTAAAAACAGACCATTCATAATTCAGTGTTAAGGTGGTTAGAACACATCAGTGACCAAATAAAGGGATAGTGGCCTATTTCTTTGCTGATAGGAAATTAGTGTCACTGGCCAAGCCATGTTCAAGAGGGAAAAAAGAAGAAGAATATGCATTTCTCAAGCACTTCGTGAGAAAAGTACACACATTCTTTGAAAGAGGCTTATATATATATGTCCCATAGGACATGGGGAAACATACATCTCTGCATATCCCCTTACCAGAAGCTATTTCTCCTGCAAAACTGCACCATCTGAAAAATACAAAGTGACCTCACAACCGGCATATATAAAAATGCTTTTTAAGTATTACTGACAAGATCACACATAGAAATAGGTGTCAGCTTTGACCAAGTAACTCAAATCATCTTACAGAGTTTTCCTCTTTAAGTAACTAGCTTCACTGTAGGTATAAGGAAACTGAGGAATAAAGTAAATTCCATAGGTCAGGAACAGAGCCAAAACTCGACCCTGCCCTCCAGAACAGATCAACTCCCTCACTTGAAGTTGGCATATTACACTGAAGGTAACATCATACAAGTATCGAATAAAGACTTTAAGCTATTATACTAGAGAGGCTTCAGACAAAATTCGAATTGATTGAAACTTTCCTCTGAAACTTGAATCAAAGCAAGCCCCGTTTCTTCCCTGTACTTCTTCTCTTGTAGTGAAGGATCCAAAGATAGCACACAAATGGATGTTTCTCTGATACCTGTGGCTTATCAGTAAGAATAGAAGTAATGGAAATCTCATGAGAAAGCCTGCTCTTAAAAGATTTCCAATCCAATTTTTGAACTCAAAAGGCTTGAATTAGTTTCAGATTAACATCCAAGTCTTTCAAAGTACATCTTCCAGGATTGAGTTATCAAGAGGACATTAGATGCTGAATTTTAGGTTCAATTTTTGTGGCAAGAGGTGAGATACAGGCAAATATTCAGTTTTTCTTTTTCAGCAGGGTAAGCCCCTTTTCTACTTTTTTCCCCCCACCTTTGATTTTTTTTCCCAGTTACACTTTCATTCAGGTCAGTTCAGTTCAGTCGCTCAGTCATGTCCGACTCTTTGCAACCCCATGAATCGCAGCATGCCAGGCCTCCCTGTCCATCAAATAATTACACGTGCACATGTATATATGCATACAGGACCACACATAGGAAATGCAATGCTTTTCAGTGTTTTGCTAAAGCGGTGGTAACTCAGCAAGTGGTCTTACTTCCTTTGTAAGTGATATTCCATAGATGCCAACCCTAGGAGAATTAACAGTCCAAAAATATTTAGTTTCAATGTCCTCAAAATGCACTTCAGTGAAGGAAGTGTCATTCCAGTTCCCCTGATACAGTGTGGCTGCCATTCTTTTCCTGTGTCTGACCCTCAGCTACTCCTCAGCACAGATATGACTGGGCTGGTTGCCAACCTTCTTCTCAAGTTTCTTCTCCCAACTGTAGTTCAGCTACCATTGGTGCAAACATCTATAAGACAAGCAAGTGGCAAGGGTGTTACCCAGATAAGCCTACCTCAGTGTGCCCTGGAGAATTTGAAGCAAGAAGAAGAAATCTGATTTGTAATTCAGAGTAGAGGGATTTGGGGATTCATGCATCGTTTGTTGTTGTTTAGTCACTAAGCTGTGTCTAATTCTTTGTGACCCTAGGGACTGCAGCACACCAGGTTCTCCTGTCCTTCAATATCTACCAGAGTTTGCTCAGATTCATGTCCATCAAGTCAGTGATGCTATCCAACCAACCATCGCATCCCTCTGCAACTCCCAGCCCTCAATCTTTCCCCACATCAGGGGCTTTTCGAATGAGTTGGCTCTTTGCATCAGGTGTCCAAAGTATTGGTGCTTCACTTTCAGCATCAGTCCTTCTAATAAATATTCAGGGTTGATTTCCTTTAGGATTGACTGATTTGATCTCCTTGCTGTCCAAGGGACCCCTAAGAGTCTTCTCCAGAACCACAATTTGAAAGCATCAGTTCTTCAGTGCTCAGCCTTCTTATGGTTCAACTGTCACACTGGTACATGACTACTGGAAAAACCGTAGCTGTGACTATATGGATCGTACATAACAGATACAACTAAACATAATGTATATTAGTTAAACAGAATCTAGTATTTTTTAAGATGTCGTAGAAGTATTCCAACAAGAAGAATTTCATCCCAACCTACTTTCAGCAAACCTATTCATCTGTGTCTTTTCCAAATCTTCCTTTTGAGGATAGTTCTCCTGCTGAGGTCTAGTGTCTATAGAGAGTTAGCACTCCCTTGAAGTTTCACACTGTAGCCCTGGGTGCTTTGTCAAATTCAAAAGAAGAAAGTGCTTCACATCTCATTGTACAAACTGAGGCAAATGTTAATATGATATATGTGCACATGTTTACTTTTATGGAACTAATATATAATCTGTTTTCATTAAAATCTACCAATGTATTACTTGCCTGCAGACTGCACAGATTTGAAAGCTGATGGCCATTAGATGGGGGAAAAAAAGCACTTGAAAACATTTGAGTTTAGTACTGAGACAAGAGAAATGTAAACTGAGGGTGGTTTCTGTTGGGAACTTGAAAATGCTTCTGCTGTGGATAAGGCTGCTAATGTCAATGAGAAAGGAAAGAAAAGAGCAAAGATATGTATTTCTTTAGCTTTTTTTTTTTTTTTCTCTAAGGGAATTTTAATTCAGCATACCTCTAAAAACTGACGCAGATTCCAAGTTTCTTTGTAATATAACACCTCTCCACAAAAATGGTCACTTTCTTTGAAACTATCCCAACTATTTCAACTGAGGAATGCCATTCAGCTGAGGGTCTTCCCCATGCAGCTCAGTGGTAAAGAATCCACCTGCCAAGCAGAAGACTGGGTTTGATCCCTAGGTTGGGAATATGCCCTGGAGGAAAAAAAAATGACAATCCACTCCAGTATTCTTGCCTGGAGAATCTCAGGGACAAACAAGCCTGGCGGGCTACAGTCCATGGGTTCTCAAAGTCAGACATGATGCAGCAATTGTGCAAGCATGCGCACACATTAAGCTGCCTTTGTCCCAAACATTTGATTGAGTTATTGCTTCACTATATAAAACTACCTGGTATTTGCTTACTACTATGAAATGTAAGACTGGAAAACTTCAATCATTGTTATGAAAACAGCTATATTTTCATTAACCCAAGTATTTATAATAAATAGGGCTAAAACATTTCAAAGGACAATTTTTGCTACATTTCATCATCTGTCTCTGAGTTTCCTGCTGTAAAGGGGGATGGTAACTCCAAAATTAACTAAACTCTTAGAGTTGGGTAAGGATTCTGATTTTTAAACTCCTCATATAATTCTGATTGATAATTAGCTAATTTGGAAAACTTTTGTTTTAGTTCAAGGATACTCCATGAAAAGCAAACCTCTGATTTATAAATATATATTCCAAGATAGAAGAAGAGCCTACTAGACACATGTGTACATTAACACCCATCTTCAAAGTATTACACATCCTTTAAAACCTCAGTTTGGTTTCTCTGAAAGCAACCAGTGTTCTTACTCAATTGTAATACTCAGTAAAAGCACAGAGAAGAGTCTACTTCATTCTTCTCTCATAGCCCACTTTTTTCCACAGCACTTTCCTTGTTTTACTTTTTCTCTTGGTAGTGTTTTTCCCTGTACTTAGTTTATCACTCCACCACAAAGTATTATCTTTTGAATTTTTATCCTTATATACAAAGGATTCCTATTTGAACACTCATAGTGAGTAGGACAATGGCTCTTCTAAAATGTATGTCTATTTGCCAACCCCAAAAAAGTGTCAATGTTGCCTACACTAGCAAAAGGGTGTTTACAGATACATTGACATTGAGGAAACTGAGATAAGGTACTCCTGGATTGACCTAAATCCAAAGAAAAGAAACTTTATAAGAAACAGAAGAGAAGACACAGAGATAGACAGAAGGTCAAGCAAAGACAGAGATGCAGATTGGAGTAGTGCAGTCACCTGCCACAGGGCTTCCTGGTGGCTCAGATGGTAAAGAATCCACCTGTAATGTGGGAGACTTGGGTCAACCCCTGGGTCAGGAAGATCCCTGGAGAAGGACAGGCAATCCACTCCAATATTCTTGCCTTGAGAATCCCATGGACAGAGGAGCCTGGAGGGCTATAGTCCATAGAGTCCCAAAGAGCCGGACAAGACTGAACAACTAAGCATACAAAGTTGCATGCCAAGGAACACAGGGAAACACAGGAAGCTGGAAGAGGCTGAGAAATAAAGTATTTCCTTCTGTATCAGTAAACAAGGATGTCACAATCACCAATGATTGCAGCCACCATTAATGGTGAACTGGCAAGCCCTGAGGGAACTTAGGAAGGAAAGAATACTTGTGTTCTGGCAGCCACTAGACTGCAGCCATTCCCTATGGTGAGTCCCGATAAAGAAATCTCAGGATGTGAAAATAGGATAGTGGCCCCAGAGAGCTGAGGTGCATATGAAAGGAATGATTTAAGTGAGCCCAGACTCTTGTATATTCCCATACATAGAAAAGTGCTAAATTCCTTAATTTAAGTTACATAGTTTTTTATTTTTTTGTGTGTGGTTGGGATTTTTTTTTTAATTTTTACAGTGCTCTATTGGTTTCTGCCATACAACAATGTGAACCAGCCACAATTATACATGTACTTCCTTCCTCTATAGCCTCCTTCCTCTCCCTGCATCCCGTCCCTCTAGGTCATCACAGAGCACCAGACTGGGCTCCCTGTGTTACACAGCAACTTCCCATCAGCCATCCATTTCACATCTGATAGTGCTGATGCTACTTTCTCCATTTGTCCCATTCTCTCTCTCCCACAAGCCAGTTCGCTACATCTGTGTCTCCATTCTGTCTCTGAAAATAGATTCATCAGTAACGTTTTTCCTACATTCCATATATTGTGTTATATACGATATTTGTTTTTCTCTTTCTGACTTTCTGTATAACGGGCTCTAGGTTCATCTACCTAACTACAACTGTCTCAGATTCATTCCTTTTATGACTGAGTAATATTCCAGTAATATTCCACTGTATGTATGTGCCACATCTTCAATATTTACTGTGTATATTCACTGCTCATCTGTTGATGGACATGTAGGTTGCTTCCATGTCCTGACTACTGTAAACTGTGCTGCTGTGAACACTGGGGTACAAATGTCTTTTTCATTTATGGTCTTCTCAAGGTAATGGGGTTGCTGGATCATATGGTGGTTTTATTTAATTAACAATTGTCTTTTGGTATTCAGACTATCTGCCCTTATTTGTGAAAATTCTGTATAACCTGGCTCCTCCACTCATCTCCTCAGAGCAACTCACTCAGGTCACTTGAGTTACTGTCTCCTGGGCTTGAAGTCCTACAAGTTCCCAATGAATAAAACACAACTCTCAGCTTTTAGGCTGTGAATATTTTTTTAAGTCAACAAAGCAATGAAAGAATCTTGACTAGATCTTTTCAGGAGAGTATGGCTCAAACATGTGAGTTCCTACAGAACTGTGAGAAAATACATTTCGATTGTTTTAAGCCACCATGAAGTTTGTGGTCATTTGTTACAACAGCTCTGTTAGTATCTCTTTCCTTCCTTTCCTGTCTAGCCGAGCTCTCACCTATTTAATAAGCAAGAGAACTTTATGAGCCTCTCCAGTCTTTTTTCCTTGTCCGCTCTGCGTACAGTTACACAGCATGAAACAACTTGACCCACAGCCAAGGAGTAGAATCTATAACACATCTTTATTGAGAAAATAGAGTTATCACTAGATCGGGGGTATTTAAGGGCAGGGATTGAGTATTCACATTTGGAGATTGCTCACATCTAGCATAAATACAAACAGATGGTTGTTTTTAAATAAATATTTTTCATTAAAAAATTTTAAAGTTCAGTTCAGTTCAGTTGCTCAGTCGTGTCCGACTCTTTGCAACCCCATGAACTGCAGCATGCCAGGCCTCCTTGTCCATCATCAACTCCCGGAGTTCAAATAAAACACATCCATCGAGTCAGTGATGCCATCCAGCCATCTCATCCTCTGTCGTCCCCTTCTCCTCTTGCCCCTAATCTCTCCTAACATCAGAGTCTATTCCAATGGTCAACTCTTCGCATGAGGTAGCCAAAGTACTGGCGTTTCAGCATCAACATCATTCCCTCCAAGGAACACCCAGGACTGATTTCCTTTACAATGGACTGGTTGGATCTACTTGCAGTCCAAGGGATTCTCAAGAGTCTTCTCCAACACCACAGTTCAAAAGCACTAATTCTTTGGTGCTCAGCTTTCTTCACAGTCCAACTCTCACATCCATACATGACCACTGGAAAAACCATAGCCTTGACTAGATGGACCTTAGTCGGCAAAGTAATGTCTCTGCTTTTGAATATGCTATCTAGGTTGCTCATAACTTTCTCTCCAAGGAGTAAGCGCCTTTTAATTTCATGGCTACAGTCACTACCTGCAGTGATTTTGGAGCCCCAAAAAATAAAGTCTGACACTGTTTCCACTGTTTCCCCATTTTTTCCCATGAAGTGATAGGACCAGATGCCATGATCTTCGTTTTCTGAATTGAGCTTTAAGCCAACCTTTTCTCTGTCCTCTTTCATGTTCATCAAGAGGCTTTTTAGTTCCTCTTCACTTTCTGCCATGAGGGTGGTGTCATCTGCATATCTGAGGTTATTGATATTTCTCCCAGCAATCTTGATTCCAGCTTGTGCTTCTTCTAGCCCAGTATTTCTCATGATGTACTCTGCATAGAAGTTAAATAAGCAGGGTGACAATGTGCAGCCTTGATGTACTCCTTTTCCTATTTGGAACCAGTCTGTTGTTCCATGTCCAGTTCTAACTGTTGCTTCCTGATCTGCCTATAGGTTTCTCAAGAGGCAGGTCAGGTGGTCTGGTATTCCCATCTCTTTTCAGAATTTTCCACAGAATTTTCTTGTGATCCACACAGTCAAAGACTTTGGCATAGTCAATAAAGCAGAAATATATTTTTTTCCAGAACTATGTTGCTTTTTTCCATGATAAACACAATTAAATTTCAAGGCTTCCTACTTGGAAGTCCATGAAAATTCTCTAAAATCAAACTCCATTTAGATTTTCCAAGATGTTTTCATCCATTACTCACCCTCTTCAAATTGAACCATATGTCTTCAAACACCAGTGATCCAGATGAGTCAGTAACAATAATAATAAAATAATAACTCAGAGTTTACTAGTGTCATGACAAAACTAATATTTCACTTGCATTTTAGGACAATGATATGCTGAGAAATTCATATGTGAATTTGACTACCATTTAGTATAGTGTTTTCATTAAAAATTATAATTTTCATTCCAAGAAATGCTTTACACGGTAATTCTTGAACACAATAGAAGTAGGAATGTGAGGCTGATCTCTTCTATTCTTGGTAATCCCAACCCTATGTTTGCATCCTGGATATATTTATTGCTTGTGGAAGTGGTCAAACAGGAGATGGCAAGAGTGAACATAGACATTCTAGGAATCAGCAAACTAAAATGGGCTGGAATGGGTGAATTTAACTCAGATGACCATTATATCTACTACTGCAGGGAGGAATCCCTTTAGAAGAAATGGAGTAGCCATCATGGTCAACAAAAGAGTCCGAAATGCAGTACTTGGATGCCATCTCAAAAACAACAGAATGATCTCTGTTCATTTCCAAGGCAAACCACTCAATATCACAGTAATCAAAGCCAATGCCCCAACCAGTAATGCTGAAAAAGCTGAAGTTGAATGGTTCTGTGAAGAAATATAAGACCTTTCAGAACTAACATCCAAAAAAGATGTCCTTTTCATTATAAAGGACTGGAATGCAAAAGTAGGAAATCAAGAAACACCTGGAGTAACAGGTAAATTTAGCCTTTGAATATGGAATGAAGCAGGGCAAAGGCTAATAGAGTTTTGCCAAGAAAATGCACTGGTCACAGCAAACATCCTCTTCCAACAATAAAAGAGAAGACTCTACACATGGACATCACCAGATGGTCAACACCGAAATCAGACTGATTATATTCTTTGAAACCAAAGAAGGAAAAGCTCTATATAGTCAGCAAAAACAAGGTCAGGACCTGACTATGGCTCAGATCATGAACTCCTTATTGCCAAATTCAGACTTAAATGAAGAAAGTAGGGAAAACCACTAGACAATTCAGGTATGACCTAAATCAAATCTCTTATGATTATACAATGGAAGTGAAAAATAGATTTAAGGGCCTAGATCTGATAAATAGAGTACCTGATGAACTATAGAATGAGGTTCGTGACATTGTACAGGAGACAGGGATCCAGACCATCCCCATGGAAAAGAAATGCAAAAAAAGCAAAATGGTTGACTTGGGAGGCCTTACAAATAGCTGTGAAAAGAAGAGAAGCGAACAGCCAAGGAGAAAAGGAAAGATATAAGCATCCGAATGCAGAGTTCCCAAGAAAAGCAAGAAGAGATAAGAAAGCCTTCCTCAGAGATCAATGCAAAGAAATAGAGGAAAACAACAGAATGGGAAAGACTAGAGATCTCTTCAAGAAAATTAGACATACCAAGGAAACATTTCACACAAAGATGGGCTCGATAAAGGACAGAAATGGTTTGGACCTAACAGAAGCAGAAGATATTAAGAAGAGGTGGCAAAAATACACAGAAGAACTGTACAAAATAGATCTTCACAACCCAGATAATCATGATGGTGTGATCATTCACCTAGAGCCAGACATCCTGGAATGTGAAGTCAAGTGGGCCTTAGAAAGCATCACTACGCACAAAGCTAGTGGAGGTGATGGAATTCCAGTTGAGCTATTTCAAATCCTGGAAGATGATGCTGTGAAAGTGCTGCACTCAATATGCCAGCAAATTTGGAAAACTCAGCAGTGGCCACAGGACTGGAAAAGGTCAGTTTTCATTCCAATCCCAGAGAAAGGCAATGCCAAAGAATGCTCAAACTACCACACAATTGCACTCATCTCACATGCTAGTAAAATGATGCTCAAACTTCTCCAAGCCAGGCTTCAGCAATACATGAACCATGAACTTCCAGATGCTCAAGGTGGTTTTAGAAAAGACAGAGGAACCAGAGATCAAATTGCCAACATCTGCTGGATCATGGAAAAATCAAGAGAGTTCCAGAAAAACATCTACTTCTTCTTTATTACTATGCCAAAGTCTTTGACTGTGTGGATGACAATAAACTGTGGAAAATTCTGAAAGAGATGGGTATATCAGACCACCTGACCTGCCTTTTGAGAAACGTATAGGCAGATCAGGAAGCTACAGTTAGAACTGGAAATGAAACAACAGACCGATTCCAAATAGGAAAAGGAGTGCATCAAGGCTGCATATTGTCACCATGCTTATTTAACTTATATGCAAAGTACATCATGAGAAACACTGGAATGGAAGAAGCACAAGCTGGAATCAAGATTGCCGGGAGAAATATCAATAACCTCAGATATGCAGATGACACCACCCTCATGGCAGAAAGTGAAGAGGAACTAAAAAGCCTCTTGATGAACATGAAAGAGGACAGAGAAAAAGTTGGCTTAAAGCTCAACATTCAGAAAATGAAGATCATGGCATCTGGTCCCATCACTTCATGGGAAAAAATGGGGAAACAGTGGAAACAGTGTCAGACCTTATTTTGGGGGTCTCCAAAGTCACTGCAGGTGGTGATTGCAGCCAGAAATTAAAAGGCGCTTACTCCTTGGAGAGAATGTTATGACCAACCTAGATAGCATATTCAAAAGCAAAGACATTACTTTGCCAACTAAGGTCCATCTAATCAAGGCTATGGTTTTTCCTGTGGTCATGTATGGATGTGAGAGTTGGACTGTGAAGAAAGCTGAGCACCAAAGAATTGGTGCTTTTTTTTTTTTTTTTTAAGTTGACAGTTCTGTTCTATTGGTAGACAAGTTTAGGGTTTCTACCCAGGAGGCAGTGTCTCGAGTAACCCTGAGAGTTCCAACTGCTCTGGGGAAGGGAGGGCAGGAGCCAGGTCATATAGAAGTGCTGCAACAGAGGGCAGTTCAGGTGTTGGAGAAGACTCTTGAGAATCCCTTGCACTGCAAAGAGATCCAACCAGTCCATTCTAAAGGAAATCAGTCTTGGGTTTTCTTTGGAAGGAATGATTCTAAAGCTGAAACTCCAGTACTTTGGCTACCTCATGTGAAGAGTTGCTCACTGGAAAAGACTCTGATCCTAGGAGCAACTGGGGACAGGAGGAGAAGGGGACGACAGAGGATGAGATGGCTGGATGGCATCACCAACTCCATGGATGTGAAACTGAGTGAACTCCGGGTGTTGGTGATGGACAAGGAGACCTGGCGTGCTGCAATTCATGAAGTCACAAAGAATCGGACATGACTGAGCGACTGAACTAAATTGATCTCTAAGTAACAAGGTGATGTGATAAGATATTTGATTCAAGGGAGGCTATTACAATAGGTATAGAGGAGAGCTACTATGTTGGGAGAAATTTTGTAATAGGGAAGAGAGATTCAACTCATCTCTGAAAACAAGGAAAACTGATGTTGTAACCAAGGAGCTAGGTCTGGATGAAAGAATGGAAAATTACCAATAGAACACAACCAGCACAAGGGGGGATTCAGGTTAAACCAACTTAGCAAGATTCTTGCTATAATTGGACAATGTGGAGGTGAACATGGAAATACAAAAATCAAGGCCTAGTTGAGAAGAAAGTTCAAAAGAGTCTGAGTAAAACCAGTCAAGTAGAGAATCTATCAGAACTTACAGCATTAAAAGAGAATCTTATAATAGTTTATCATTTCCAACAGCTTCTTGCTTCCCATCTGGCTTCTATTATCATTTGTGATTTTAGATGGAGAAAGCCTAATCCTCTATTTTCTTCTAACCAGAGACAAGGGGGTACGGCTTTCTTTTATGGAAATTGTCAACTCTTATTCTTCCATTTCCTTTCTGTCTTTGCTGTATGATTGCCTCCTGCTCTCTCAGGACTCGTTTTCTGCCAAAGGACAGCAGATACTTAACATCTCCTTGTAATGTTCCTTTCACATTCTTTGCTTTCTTCTTCTTCTTTTTTTCCTTTGCTATTTAGATTATGCTTCTCTTCTCTGGCTTTTGTTTCTACCTTATTTTGGTCTCTAGACCACAGTATTTGTGTTTCCTCTTTAAAGCTCCCACTGTTTAACTTCCTCTTCCTGTTGTTTCCTTGGCCCACTTTTCCTTTACCAGAATTAAGTGCTAGCTCCTTGCTGCTCAGATTCCTTTAGTATTAACATCTCTGAAGTGTTTTCTTTCTTGCATTTGCTAGGAAAGTTTCTTACTAGAGTCCTCCACCCTGTGGCTTTGTGTACTCTGAATACTCAGTAAACTGCAAGCATTGAAACCTCATATGTTGATTTGTAAATAAGAGGAAAGAGCTGGGATGTTCAGAAAACCTGGATGACTATAATGTCTCAGGTTTAAATAGCAATTGGTTTTTGAACTGACTCAGTGGACTCACTGGGTATGAATTTGAGCAAACTCTGGGATACAGTGGAAGGCAAAGGAGCCTGGTACAGTCCATGAGGTCTCAAAGAGCAGGAGACAGCTTAGCAACTGAACAACAACCTGATCAATGTGTTGGTCTGAAAAATATTCAGGGAAAAGAACCAGGATATTCAATATCTTGAGGGCTAATACCAAAGAGAATTTAGAGAAGAATTTAGGTGATAAGTAAAACTTAACTGAGTGTTACAGAAATTATTATTTTGTTTTTATGTACTTTTCATGGCGTGTCTCTTTATTCCTGTGGCTGGCACATTAAAGTTCACTATAGAGATGGATTTGGACATTTGTTCATTCATCTGATTCTTATAAATTTGTTCAACCATATTTATTACTTTCCATGATTTCTGTTTATTCAGAAAACTAAGATCATGGCATCCGGTCCAGTCACTTCATGGCAAATAGACAGGGAAACAATAGAAACAGTGACAGACTTTATTTTGGGGGGCTCCAAAAATCACTGCAAAAGGTGACTGCAACCATGAAATTGAAAGACGTTTGCTCCTTGGAAGAAAAGTTTTGACCAACCTCAATAGCATATTGAAAAGCAGAGACATTACTTTGCCAGCAAAGGCCTGTCTAGTCAAAGCTATGGTTTTTCCAGTAGTCATGTATGGCTGTGAAAGTTGGACTATTAAGAAAGCTGAGTGCCGAAGAATTGATGCTTTTGAACTGTGGTGTTGAAGGAGACTCTGAGAGTCCCTTGGACTGCAAGGAGATCCAACCAGTCTGTCCTAAAGGAAATCAGTCTTGAATATTCATTGGAAGGACTGATGCTGAAGCTGAAACTCCAATATTTGGCCACCTGATACTTTATTTTGGGGGGCTCCAAAAATCACTGCAAAAGGTGACTGCAACCATGAAATTGAAAGACGTTTGCTCCTTGGAAGAAAAGTTTTGACCAACCTCAATAGCATATTGAAAAGCAGAGACATTACTTTGCCAGCAAAGGCCTGTCTAGTCAAAGCTATGGTTTTTCCAGTAGTCATGTATGGCTGTGAAAGTTGGACTATTAAGAAAGCTGAGTGCCGAAGAATTGATGCTTTTGAACTGTGGTGTTGAAGGAGACTCTTGAGAGTCCCTTGGACTGCAAGGAGATCCAACCAGTCTGTCCTAAAGGAAATCAGTCTTGAATATTCATTGGAAGGACTGATGCTGAAGCTGAAACTCCAATATTTGGCCACCTGATGCGAGGAACTGACACACTAGAAAAGATGATGCTGTGAAAGATTGAAGGCAGGAGGAGAAGGAAATGACAGAAGATGAGGCTGGATGGCATCACTGACTTGATGGATATGAGTTTGAGCAAGTTCCATGAGTTTGTGATGGACAGGGAAGCATGGCGTGCTACAGTCCATTGGATTGCAAAGAGTTGGACACACCTGAGTGACTGAACTGATGTCCTCTGTGCTCAAAATACCATGATAAGCAAAATACTAGTACAGTAAGTCCCCTACATGTGAACAAGTTCCATTTCAAGAGTGTGTTCCTAAGTTTAATTTGTAAATCTGACAAATCTAGCCTAGGTATCCAACTAACAAAATTGGCTATATAATAGTCTAATAGATTTATAATATTTTCAAACAAATAATACATAAGAAATAAACACAAAAAATGAACATTTTAAACCTTACAGTACAGTACCTTGAAAAGTACAGTAGTACAATACAACAGCTGGCATACAGAGGCTGGCATCAAGTGAACAGGTAAGAAGAGTTACTGACTGGAAGACAGATGAAGGGTGGGAGATGAGAGAGCTGAAGGACTGTCAGCAATAGGACATGGAGGACAAGCTGCAATTTCACTCACACCTGACAAGGATGCTTTGAAGACCTTTTTAAGAGTTTAGAACTTGAAGGTTCATATGTAGGGGACTCACTGTATAGGCAAAAATAGATATTGGTTCTCTCTTCTATAGCTTAGACTATGATATCAAATCACTACCAAAATGATATAATTTTTAAAGTATGGTTGAAAATGAAGTGCTTCAAGTGTTGCAGATGAAATGTACATAGAGCTTTAAAGACATGTAATGTACTAGGGAGATTTGACATACTCAGGCAGTTCAGAGAAGGTTCAATTGAGATGACATGAAAGGCAGAGGAGTGCTACAAGATGGAGCTGGGATGTAAGCAGATACTAGGACAATAGGAGCCTTGCTAAGGAAAGAGGTGACATGACTGGATTTGTGAACAAAAACATAAATCTGGCTGCAATATTGGGATGATTAATTTTGTGTGTCAGCTGAGCCATAGTGTCTAGATATTTGATCAAACATTATTCTGGAAGTCTCTGTGGGGATATTTTTGGATAAGATTAATATTTAAATCATGGAGTTTGAGCAAAGCAGACTGTCTTCCAAATGTCAGAGAGCCAGAGCCAGTCAGGTGAAGATCTGAATAAAATTAAAAGACTAACCTCCCCCAAGCAGCAGTAATTCTGCCAGCCTGTAATTCTGCCAGCCTGTGGTCCTTTTGAATCAAACTTCAGATTCAGTTCCTCTTTGGGTCTTCAACCTGCAAAGCAGATATTGGATTTGCCAGCCTCTGGAATCTCATGAAGCATTCCTTAAAAATAATTTTTTTTTCTTTTATCTCTGGCTCTCTTTCTCATCTCTTTCTCTCTCTAAAAGAGATGTTGGCAATTCTCTTATTCTAGGTGTGAGTTCATAATACCTTGGTGTTGGAAACTGACAGAAGTAGATTGAAAAGCCAAATATGAAGTAAAATATACAGAGAATGGTGATGTGTTGGATATTTCAGGCATGAAAAGGGACAAAACAAAGACTCTTATATTTCTGATTTACACATCTAAATCTGAGGCGGTGCTTTTCATTGAAGAGTGTTTACCAGAAGAGGAACAGTTTGGAAAGAAAGAATATGATTGTAGGTTGGGAAATAGTAAGTGTGAGATGCTTTGATAAATCCAAAAAGGCTCCTTTAGTGGCTGAATAAAGTCTAAGTAAAAGATACAGATTACACACAAACTTGAATGCTATCTTTTTATAAGTGGTAATGGAAGAAGTAAGCACAAACGAAAACACGTGACAATAGAAGAAAGCAAGATTAAGTCTTGAAAAAATATTTAATGATAGGATATGAGACTAGAAGCATATCAAAAGTTTAAATAATCTTAGGGTTTTAATTTTTTAATACAATATATAGAAGTGATGTGTGTGGAGGTCTTTGTGAAGCTCCGTTGCTACAGGAAAGCATGACACATCTTCTGCTTTGGATCTTCTTGCTTCATTCTTCAAATAACAAGTTGGTTATTTAGACTATTTTCTTACTTTCTCATCAATCAAGATATCAGGACAGAATATTGTGTAATTATTACAATAGTACCTGCATAGAGGTCTTTATTATTCATTAAAAAATTGTCTTTGAGTAGCACTTCCTAGACATATTCATGAGTGAGTCAAAGACTTCTTCAAGCTTATCAAGAACCCAACTCTGTTAATTTTTTAAAAATGTGTTGGAAGCTATTTCTTTGATTTCTTTCATAATTTCTGCAGGAACAAAATCACAAGTGTTTACCATCTAGTTGAAAACATAATTTATAAAGTTTATAACATTCTCCAGATATATAAATTCTATGAGAACATAGGTGTCTTGAATATTTGGATTTATTGAATACTATTGGACTTCCTATGCTTTTTGTGATGTTTAAAGTTATACACATATGGTTTCTTGTCTTACGTTTAGATCTTTAATCCATTTTGAGTTTATTTTTGTGTATGGGGTTAGAAAGTGATCTAATTTCATTCTTTTACAAGTGGTTGTCCAGTTTTCCCAGCACCACTTGTTAAAAAGATTGTCTTTAATCCACTGTATATTCTTGCCTCCTTTGTCGAAGATAAGCTGTCCATAGGTGTGTGGATTTATCTCTGGGCTTTCTATTTTGTTCCATTGATCTATATTTCTGTCTTTGTGCCAGTACCATACTGTCTTGATGACTGTGGCTTTGTAGTAAAGCCTGAAGTCAGGCAGGTTGATTCCTCCAGTTCCATTCTTCTTTCTCAAGATGGCTTTGGCTANGTGGATGACGCTGGAGCCGATTATACAGAGTGAAGTAAGCCAGAAAGAAAAACATCAATACAGTATACTTACACATATATATGGAATTTAGAATGATGGTAATGATAAACCTGTACGCAAGACAGCAAAAGAGACACAGTTGTATAGAATGGCCTTTTGGACTCTGTGGGAGAGGGAGAGGGTGGGATGGGTTGGCAGAGTGGCAATGTAACATGTGTGATATCATAAGCGAAATGAATTGCCAGTCCAGGTTTGATGCAGGATGCAGGATGATAGAGACTGATGCACGGGGATAATCCAGAGAGAGGGTGTGGGGCGGGAGGGTGGAGGAGGGGGTCGGGATTGGGAGTTCATGTACACTCATGGCTAATTCATGTCAATGTGTAACAAAACGAATACAGTATTGTAAAGCAAAACAAACTAAAAAATAAAAATTAATTAAAAAAAATAATAATAAAATAAAGTTATACACATATGATGCTATCTGATCTGATAGCAATACTGATTTATTTACTTATATAAAATGTGTTACAATCCATGATAAAGATAGTTTATTAGGAGAACAAAGAAGAGGAGATAAAGAGCCCTACCTGAAGTGACATACAGGCAGGAAGGAATCAGGGAAGTTTCAAAAGACTAGAAGATATTTATCTCACTAAGAGGGAATGATGAAAATGCATTCCAGGAAGAAAAAACAACATGGCCAAAAGCACGAAGGCATGAAACATTTTGTGTTTTTTTTTTAAATCAATATTGCAGATGCATATAGCATGAAGACAGAAAATGGCAAGACACACAGAGACATAGGTAGTCAAGTATACATTCTGGAGTTACACAGATAGCAGGCTAGAGAATTTGGTGATTAACGAGAGCTGTGTAATGGATTTAAGTAGGAAAGTTATACTAACTAGATTTGCATAGTAAGCAATATTGGAATTTGAATCAAAACAACTAGTGGCATGCTGTATTCATAGTACCACTCTTTTCATATTGCTATTTCTTTTCAAATATACATAATTTATTTTCAAATGGTTCAGGAATATATGTAATATATTATTGTACAGGGAGAGAAAGCAAACATCACACGTTGAGGTCCTTTAATGGACCGGAACCTGGTGGTCTGGAGTCGACCGATAAGAACGTAAAGGAGAGAGAAAGAGGCTGGTATTCCTTGGTTTATGCAGAAACCCAGTAAAGCCCCTGGCACGGGGCTTGCTTTGTTCATGAAGGCCTCAGGTGCCCTCTCAAGGGGGTGAAGGGGCAGAGTGCCTTCTCGAGAGGGTCTTAGAAGCCCAGGCAGGAAAGTGAAGCCAGAGGACCTCTGTGCTCCAGAGGATCAGCCTGAAAAAGAGAGAGAGAGAGAAAGCAAGACACGGGGACCAAAGCTCTGATGGAGCAGAGGTGTTTAATTCAACATTGTGTAGGTATTTATACTGTCTTACAAGATAGCTATTTTCAGCAGAGATAAAGTCAAAACTTACAAGGAAACATGAGGTCATCCATATGAAAGAGAGAGGGTTGTAAATAATCACTTTTACCATATGGTTCATAAAAAGGAAGAGGGTACTTTCCCTGAATTGAAAAACTAATGAAGGAAATGCTTGGATTTCTCAGCCCTGGGAGAGGCTTGCATCTTCCTCTTAATTCCTGAATATTCAGGAATTAATAAGGAACAGAGAATTCCTGACAGATCAAAACAGCACACAGGAAGCCTCCTGTTAAATGCTTCCTGACAATTAGAGAATTAAATAATTATTAAACCTAACTGAATTGTGTATAAATGTTCACTGCACTATTTTTTCAGGTTTTTTGTTTGTTTGTTTAAAATTTTAAACATTGAAAAAGATTTTAATGGGAAATAGAAAGCCCTTTTAAAAATATTGGCAATGAACTGAAGGGATGGGATGGGGTGGGGTGGGAGAGAGGCTCAAGGGGAAGGGGTCACGTGTACACCTATAGCTGATTCACACCAGTGTACAGTAGAAACCAACACAACATTGTAAAGCAATTATGTTGCAATTTTAAAAAGTTATTTAATATAAAAAGTAAAAACTAAATAAAACGTCTTCAGTTATAATGAGCTTCTGAATCTCTAGCTGTCTCTCCTAGGCTTTGAACTGAGAAACTGCATGTGACTCTTGGGTGGAGGGGCCAAGAATACACAGAAGAGAAAGCTGCCCTTCAGAGTGAGGCAGAAGAAGCAGATGTGTGGAAACAGACAGAGGGGAGACAGACTAAAACCCCTGGGATTTGGGAGCATGGGGTGCATTCCTGACTGCTTGGCTCTGCCTCCAGAGGCTTGGTTTTGGTGTGAGGTCTACCTCCTCTTTCTGTCTCAGAGGTTCATGAAATACCCTGGTATCCTTCTAATAATTTGTTATTATTTATTTTTTATTATTGCTTATGATATCTTGAGTGATTCTGGCCCTTGTGAATGAATAGACTCTCATCAACCCCCCTGGCAGATCTGCGATAATAGGCGCACTGGGACATGTATGAACCTTCTCCTCTAAGCTGAGATGGGGAAGAGTGGCTTCACTGGAGAGTGTGCCTTGCAGACTTCTAGCTTCTGCATTTCAATGCAGTTGACGTGGAATAAAAGTATTAACTAGAAGTATAATTTTCAATCATACTTTACAGCTTTTGAAAGGATAAATCACATGTATAATGGGAACATATCTTCAGGCTACCGACTCAGGTGTGGGCTGGAGTTAGTGGAAGTACATTTGCTCTTTTTCAATGCTGAATCTAAGTCTTATCTTCAGCTTTCCTTCTAGCACAGCAGATTCTGAGTTTGCTCCTTGAGTTCAGTGTTTTTCCTCTTTTCCCCTGAAGAAGCATGTTGGTGTGGAGAAGGCAATGGCAACCCACTCCAGTACTCTTGCCTGGAAAATCCCGTGGGTGGAGGAGCCTGGTTGGCTGCAGCCCATGGGGTTGTGAAGAGTCAGACATGATTGAGCGACTTCCCTTTGACTTTGCACTTTCATGCATTGGAGAAGGAAATGGCAACCCACTCCAGTGTTCTTGCCTGGGAATCCCAGAGCCGGAAGCCTGGTGGGCTGCTGTCTATCAGGTCACACAGAGTTGGACACAACTGAAGTGACTTAGCTGCAGCAGCAGCAGCGTGTTGGTGAGGGTGAGCTGTAACCCTGGGTCATCACCACTGACGCATGCCTGTCATCTTCAAAGATCTCCCTCACCCTCTGGCCCCCCTCCTCTCTTGGGGTCTTGACCTGCTGCCTGAGTTCACAGGGACTCTCTGAGGCAGCTTCTGGCCTCTTAGTCCATACCTTCTCGAGGGCCAGACCCTGCAACTGCTCCACTGCTTGCCGGGGCAGAGTCATAGCACTCCGCTCACTGGGCTCCTATCTCCCCTGCAGGTTCTGAGCACTCTGTTCACCTTCCTCCCTGACTTAGCACGTGGAAGGGCACAGGGGCCTTTCTAAGGGCTTCTCTCCATATTGCTATCTTTTTATCCATGACTGTTAAGGAAGCATGACACTATTTTGCTGCTCATCCAATATTCTGTTCTGGTGTTCACATGTGACTTTCTTTGGGGAAAAAAAAAATTAGAAGAAATAACATTTCCTTCTAGACATGTAACATAGTTTTAAGAATTGGCATGTGGCATATCATGTGGCTTACCATGTTTCATTCTCCTTTGCCAAGGTGTCAGTGTTACTATAAGTCATTTAGACATATGGATTGTATATTACTACAGCTAATTCAGGAGAACTGACTGACACAGAATGTATATGCATAATGATGCTTATTCTCAGATTGGACAATTTTTAGTAGCCTCCTTAATCTTACTACTCAGATACCAATAGGGTCTACATAATTTGGCTTCTCCCAAATAAACTAAATGATACAGAGAGTAGTAATTAAAGACAGAAGAAATTTTAACTTTCTTTACATTGTTATTTATGATAATGAGAAATAGTAGCTTTATGTTCTAAATTTCTATAGAACATTTTAACACAGTGGAATGTATTTACTCATGTACAATAGAGACACATTATTTGTGGTGGTTATGATGTCTATAGTATCATGAATACTGAAGTCACATTTAATTAGCCAAAATACCGTTTGCCTTATGGATCATTTACCAACATCTTTTTGAAAAAAGTCAGCGTCATCAACATTGAAAACCAGCTCTTTCACATAACTTTTTTCCTATATTACATTTAATAGGTACATCCCAAATTCTTTCATAGCCTCCTGATCTTCAGAACTTGTTCCACCTGCAAGTTTTACATTTTTCATGCCATATCACCTTCAGAAACATGTGAACCAGCCAGCACAGAGTCAGAAGGGCTTACCACTCTCCTGACCCTGGCTAATGTCATCATAAATTCCTTTGGCTTTCAGTCTGACAACATGGCTGTCCACTATGTTTTCGTTGTTGTTGCTGTTGCTGTTTGGGAATTTTTGCTTGTTTTATCTTGTTTTTAATCAGTCAAACCCACAAACTTAGCTACTTTTCTATATTTTTCATAGTTCCATCACATACCATAGATGTTACTTTAACACTTTCTGGAGCAGCCTGATGTATAGATTAGTTAATTTTCTCTTCCTTTTTTTGGATGTACCATATTGTTGATTCATTAACATTGAACTTGCAGCCAAAGGCACTATAACTCATGCCTGAAAGATGCTTATCTACTCTGCATATTTTTCCCCATAAGGCACATCACAGCTTCTTGTATTTGGGAACTCTAGATAACACTTCAGTACAATGCTTAAATGCATTTTAAAAATGCAACCCTTTCCCTGCCTTAAAAAAAAAAAAAAAGTACAAAAATGCATAAGAAAGTGGCACTAAATTGGCTGCAAAATGAGAACTCATGTACAGTGTAAGACCTGACACAAAAATGCAGAGTCTCGCCTTGTTCAGTCTCAGCTGGACAACAGGCACAGTCAGATGACTCAAAATTTTGACCACTCAGCATGTTTGCAAATGATATGAAAAGGCTTCAAGTATTGATTTTGATGTTATGAATAAAAATTAGTAAGTCATCAAATTCACAAATATGGAATTTGTGAATCATGAGGAGTAATTATATTTGTTTCTTTACTAAATAAAACCACATGTATTTTTGAACAAGACTAAACTGATACCATAAGAATCACTCTGGAAAGCGGGCATAAAACCTAATGAAGTTCTGGCCACCAAATTCTAGAGTTCACACTTACTACAGGCGAAAATCGTTATGAAAATTTAGATTTATTCTATTAGACTAATATTTATTAGCTACCAAGCAATTTAAAATAGCTAGATAATATTTTTGCTATGGCTAATAACATAAATGCATTGCTGCTGCTAAGTCACTTCAGTTGTGTCCGACTGTGCGACCCCATAGACGGCAGCCCACCAATAGACTATGGTACATTTTCCTAGCAGAAACATTGTTGCAAATTCATTAAGTATAGGGAAATCATCCAATCTGCTAACAGGGATTCACTGACATTTGACAACAACCAAATATATATATAGGGTAAATTACTATAATAAACACATCCATGTGTAGTGTGAGAAACTGAATTTATGGCTATGCATCTGATACAAGCATCTGACTAAGAAATGCAGAAGGTTTACCAAAGAGGTTTGTTTCTAAATGTTGCTTATAAATTGGATGGAGGAAAAGTATTTCTGATCCAAATGAGAGTATAAAATTAAAACATATGTATGGGACTACAGCAGAAGCTGTATTAAGCTGAGTATTTCAGACCAACAGGTGTTTACTTCTTACTTGTCAATTACAGACATACAATAATGGCAATAAAATCATGGCTTTGAGCTGTGTAACACTTCATATAAAATGTCAAATTTCTTGAAGAACTAGGAAGAATTCAGTGTCACTCAATCTGAAAAAAAAAAAAGAGCACCACTGATTTCCAAAGTTTAGATACACAAATATAACTTACTTTAACACAATATAATATCCAACCTGTCAAGCACCTATCAGATGGATGATTAATTTTACCTTCCAAAATACACAAAATTAAAAGTCAATTAAGTTTGTTTTCTGTGCCATTATAAGAAACAATAACATCGTTTAAGATGCCATTGATTGTGAAATGAAGAACTTTCCACTGGTAGCAGGATGGAACCTGCATTTTGCAAGATGAACTCTTCAGCATCAGGAGCTTCAACAGCTCTGGAGGAAAAGAAAAAGGCATTTTTGTTCTCAATAGAATGTATAACCACAGGTATTGATGTAGTTACAGCTTGAAAGCATATTCTTAAGCATTGAAAATGGCTCAGTAGGGAAATGGAGTGGGTTTAAGTTTTGATAATGCCACAGTAAAGAATAGAACAAGAAACTTAAATTATATGCACGTCAGTAAAGTAACAATGTACATTTACTTTGCAGCTTTTGACAGGTAAAGCCATATATGACCCTCAGCTGACATACACAACTCCCACAGCACTGGCTAGATTATAGTTTACCTGTTGAAAATTGTGTTTCTAGCCATGGTTAGCAACATTCAAGAGCCATGTGAGAGGTTATATGACACAAAGATAAGACATCCTCCTCTCTTTAAGTCATTTCTTGAAAAATTATCACAACATTTTTATTCCCCTTGCCTCTACAGTCTCCTTTGCTGTAAGCTCCATATTCAGCTGTTTGCCCTGTGTGATTTTCACTCCACACTTGTCAAAGCCAAAAATTTAAAGAAATAAGAAAACAACAAAAAGGAAGCAGCATCCTCTCACAAAGTTTTTACAGCTGGCAGAAAGAAGAGTGTGAAGTTGCCTTTTCTTTTCTGTTTCCAAGAGGCTTTGAAAAAGACTCTGTCCTTTCACCAGACGCTTAATATGACAAATATGAACAAAAGGTAAAGTGGTTGCTACTGGTTGTTTACATGAAAATATCTGTGAATTGTTATGATTTAATTCAAACCTGATGGTCTCAGACAGTTTAAGCACCTGAGAATGTGAGTTGAGATGATGTCCAGACTTCTTTCCATCTCCCTTTTCAGAGTCACATAATCATCAGGGGAAGTGAGTTAATAAGCTTTGAGAACACACCAGCAGCACAGCTTCTTCTAGGATCTAGGAGAAGGCAGGTGAGGGACCTCATTCTTGTGTCAAGGAGTGTCAGCAAGGAGGAGCTGAAGAGAGGAATTGCCTTTGTCTAGGTCAAAATCAAACATGGGATTAGCAGATCTCTGGGCAAATCCAAATAGCAAAAAAACAGTAAAATCCCTAGAGAGAGGGCTGCTTATGATTCTGGGAAGACCAACCTTCACTGTCAAGATAATTTTCAAGTTAGACTACATTAAAATCAATCTTAGTCCCATTGTTTGGGAAAGGGATGCAATTTCCACACAAGAAACCAGGCAATATCAGGTTTCTACACCATTGGCAACCCACTCCAGTATTCTTACCTGGAAAATCCCATGGACAGAAGAGCCTGGCAGGCTACAGTCCATTGGATCACAAAAAATCGGACATGACCAAGCTACATACATCACTTTCTTTCACTTTCACCCCATTCCTCAGCAGAAAGAAATACCCTCCAGTTTGTACTCAACTGAGCCACAAAGACAGAAATTTCTGTACCTTCCTTTCAAAATTTAGCTGCTACTTTGTAGATCCATATGAATGCTGATGGAACATAGAAAGAGGAAAAAAAAATAATAATGGATCACTTTAATTGACTGAAAGATCAAATATTAATTTGGAATAGTTGGCAGTAACTGAAACAAAACTGATGGAAAGCCAGGAAAAAAAAAAAAAACCTGTAAAAATTGGAATACACAAGGACAACCAAAGAATATTCTGGAACACATATCATTTGTAAATATAAAATGTCATAGAGGAACTGAAAATTAGAAATATCACTGCCAAGAACAGATCTATTGATCTTTAAGTTCAAATAGAAAATGAAATATCATAACACAGAACAGAATAAGAAAGAATGGAAATCGAGGGAAAAGCATAAAGATAAGAAACAGATACTTAGAAATATAAAATGTAGAAAACAGGAATATCATAAGTAGAAAAAAGCAAGTGTAAAACTAATAATTAGACAATAATAAAAGAAAAATGTCCTGAATTAAAAGAGTCTGATTCTACATATGGAAAAGATTCACAAACTTCCAGGCAAGATCAATATAAATTTCCAAACTTCCACATTAAAAAGAGAACATCAAACCAGGTTGAAAACAGGAGTAGGAGTTGGGGAGGGGACGGTATGTAATGTGGAAATCGGATTAGCACTAGACTTTTCATCTGAAACATTAGGGGTCCATGAAATAACAGCTAAAGGCTATTGAGCAAAGTGCTGCAACTCATACATAATCTGATCACAATCTAGTAGAATTAGTAAATAATTAAGTAAAATAGCTAGAAATAAGGTTAGTATCAAATATTAATAAGGTTTTTTTAGAATAGCTCTAAATAGTTGAAATGGAAAGTAACCCTATTATAATCGTATAGACGGTGTAGAATAATACTGGAGCAAACTATTCAAGGAAGATGAAAGGCTCATTTAAAAATAACTGTAAGGGAGTCCTTGCCAGTCCAGTAGTAAGGACTCTGTACTTCCCCTGATGGACAAATTTTCAATCCTTGGATGGGGAACTAAGATCCTTCATGCCTCATAGTGTGGCCAATGACTAGATAGATAGATAAATATATAAAGGTAACACTTCAGATGATACAGATAAGTAAAACTATAAATAAATAAGAGCGGTAAGATACATCAAAGGATATGAAACAGACCCTGAATAAATGAAAAAAACATGCTGTGTCTCGGCATGGCAACATTTAATTTCATAAAATGTCAATTCTTGTGTGTGTTTTATCATTTCTTTTTTCAAGAAATATTAATTTGATTGATCTGTATGTTGAGAATGAAGTAATGATAGAGGCAGAATACAGACAATAAAATTAAACAAATAAAACCTATGTTGAACAGTGGTGAAATGTTATGGAGAAAATGAAAGCATTTGAATCAAGTAAATAGAAACGGTTGTAGAGATAACACTTTCTCATTGAGTGGTTGAAAGTCTACAATGAGAAAGTAGCAATTGAATGTAGACTTTAAGGAGGTAAGACAGCAAGCTCTGTGGCATCTAGATAAAGAAACTTCCAGGCAGAGGGAAAGGACACAGAATGTCTGGGTGGACAGTGTGTAAGAAGGCTAATAGAGCTGAAGCAGAGGGTAGAGGTAGATGGGTCCCAGGGGGAGACCAGATCATGTCATTGGAAATATTTTGCTTTTCACTCCAAATTGGACGGGGAGTCATTGGAAAGTTTGAATCAGAGGGGTGACATGATCTGACTCTTTAACAGTTATCCAAAGATAAACTGAGGCGTATTAACCATTTTAAGAGTGTAAGCAATATTTTATTTGAATCAGGCAGCATCCACTCTAACAGATACAAAGAAGCTACAAGGTGCTATGGGAAATGAAAGACAGAAGGCAACAAGAACAAGGAAGGAAAAATCTCTGTTAGTTATTGCAAGGGACTGCTACTGCTGCTCCTGAATCGCTTCATTCATGTCTGATTCTGTGTGACCCCATAGACAGCAACCCTCCACCAGGCTCCCCCGTCCCTGGGATTCTCCAGGCAAGAACACTGGAGTGGGTTGCCATTTCCTTCTCCAATGCATGAAAATGAAGTTGCTCAGTCATGTCCGACTCTTCGTGACCCCATGGACTGCAGCCTACCAGGTTCCTCCATCCATGGGATTTTCCAGGCAAGAGTACTGGAGTGGGTTGCCATTGCCTTCTCCAACTGCAAGGGACAGCAGGGGTCTGTCATGCAGATGACCTAACTAGTGCTGATCAAGTGATTGCTGATTGACTGGTTTAAGGTTTCATTTTGAGAGAGCCAAAATTACAATCAATTGTGACATGGGGTTTAGGATAAGTGACCCCATTTGGGGCCTGTTGTCTTATTTTTGACACAGGATAACTTTCATTGTTCTACTGAAGGTATGAAAGGTTCTAAGGGCAAGAACAGGAAGTGAAGTTGTGAGGCTATTATAGCTGTCCAGGTGGGAAAGAAAAGTGGCAAGTCGTAGCCACAGAACTTGTGAGGAGTGATTATGTCCTGGACAGATTTGAAAACTAAAGCCCTGATACTGGATAATTGGTTTGAAGGAAAGACTGAAGTTAAGGCTGATGTCAAGGTTTGTGGCTTGAATTTACATAAGATGTTATCCTTCACTGGGATGGAAAAGGCTGCAGCAGGAGCTTGATATTAGATGTTTAAGTGTGAGGTGCATATTTTAAGTTTCCAAATGGAAAGATAGGTGATTATAGGTGAGTCTTAGAGGAACAAAAGATCTAATCAAGTTTAAGTATTTTCCAAATATTACCCCAGTAGAAGATATTTTGAAAACTTCATACGTTCATTTTAATTAATTTTAATTTGAAAGAAAATGTCTGGGGAATATATAAGAATGCTAGAAGAAAGAAATAGATATATTTGCCTTACCAAATAGTAAAATTATAAACCCATCAATCAACACAAAAATGTCAAGCTCATTGACTTTTCCCATACCAAATTTGATGCAAATTGATTACTAACTAGTAACTAAGGTAGAGAAAAATTAAGCAACTTGCCCCAGTTAACATAGCTACTAAGTAATGAAGTAGGATTTGAACTCCAGCATGTTCTAAAGCAAATTCTTTTACTTCTATGATAAATGGTGTGTCTGATTTTTCTTGTAAAAGCTATATAATTACAAAGGTACCATTTGATAATGTTACAGAGTAAGGAAATGATTCAAAGCAGATAAATAAGCTATCTGCAACCGGGAAGACACAAGATGAGTCTCTACTCCTATTTTTGATTTCAGTCTTTGTATTAAAACCATGATGCCCCACCCCCCACAACAGGCTGTAGTCATGTTCTATGAGCCTTAGTGACTTTTATAGGAAGCTCTGTGGTGCACAAATGAAGGGATGGTGAAATCTACTGGAAGGAGCAAAGACGTTCTCAGGAAGAATGTCTTCAAGGACGTGCCATTCATTTGGGAGCGTAAATGTGAGATTCTGAGCAGGTAAGGTGTGATCAGTTCTGGCATCCAAATCCAATTTCAATGATTTTCTCTACTGACTTTAAGTTCTTAGAGTTAATGAAATATTTGGCTTACCAGTAGTTCACTTCTCTGATCAATATTTATGTTGCCACTCAAAGGAATCCCTTTCCTTACATGAAGGCCGCTTACTTCAGACTGACTTGTCCTGTCCAACTCTTTGCGATCCCATGGACTGTAGCTTACCAGACTTCTCTGTCCATGGGATTTTCCAGGCAAGGGTACTGGAGTGGGTTGCCATTGCCTTCTGCAGGTAAATGTAATTAGGTCTCTATTTATGGGTTTGATTCCTGGTTTAGGAAGATCCCCTGGAAAAGGAAGTGGCAACCCACTCCAATTCTCTTGCCTAGGAAATCTCATGGACAGAGGAGCCTGGCAGGCTATAGTCCATGGAATCCCAAAGAGTCAGACATGACTGAGTGTACACACACACACACACACACACACACAAATAACACATACTTTAGTATCTAATAGCTCTCTCTCGGTAAATTCTGAGGAAGAGTGCTGGGAAAGCTGTAAACCAGTGAGAAGAATCAGGAAGTAGTATGATAATGGGAGATCACCACCTTTAAGTATCTCATTCTATCATCATAGCAAAGTTTGTATGCAAAAACCTAATTTCTGTTTCTAGTAATTAATTGCTTTTCCTCCTTCAAGCAAAATTAGGTAATTTCCCAAAGAACACTCCAAATATTTCATGGTTCCTGTTTGAAAAACTACAAATTGTAATTCTTTCTAATACAGATAATATAGTTAACAAAAAGCTACTCTGGGAATAGTCCATGATTGGGTAATATTTAATACATTCCCAAATATTTGAGTGACTTACTTTTCTCTCAGTATACTAAAGTACAAATTTTTGCCTATGATCATTTTGTACTTTTCTTTTCATCTTTGAAAGTATTTCCCCCATTAAGTTAATTAATTAACACATGGATCACCTCACATATTTACCCTTTTATTGGTGAGAAAATTTCAACTCTACAGTACAGTGTTATCAACTATAGTCTATGTGAACGTGAACTCGCTCAGTCGCGTCTGACTCTTTGTGACCCCATGGACTGTAGCCTACCAGGCTCCTCCATCCATGGGATTCTCCAGGCAAGAGTACTGGAATGGGTTGCCATTTTCTTCTCCAGGGGATCTTCCTGACCCAGGGATTGAACCCGGGTCTCCCGCATTCCAGGCAGACCTTTAACCTCTGAGCCACAGCTATCCCAGTCTATAGTGACCTTATTACATGTTAGACTCTTATTTTGTAATTGTTTTTGGCTGTGCCAGGTCTTAGATATGGCATGTGGACTCTTAGTTGTGGCATATGGAATTTAGTTCCCTGACTAGGGATTGAACCCAAGCCCTCTGCGTTGGGAACCTGAAATCTTAGCCACTGGGCCACCAGGGAAGTCTCCTCATTTTGTACTTTTTAATGCATGCTATGAAAATGAATATGGAAATTCAAGAAGCCTAAATAAGCAGAGGAATATAAGATTGAATCAGTTTTAATGAGGTGGATGACGCTGGAGCCGATTATACAGAGTGAAGTAAGCCAGAAAGAAAAACATCAATACAGTATACTTACACATATATATGGAATTTAGAATGATGGTAATGATAAACCTGTACGCAAGACAGCAAAAGAGACACAGTTGTATAGAATGGCCTTTTGGACTCTGTGGGAGAGGGAGAGGGTGGGATGGGTTGGCAGAGTGGCAATGTAACATGTGTGATATCATAAGCGAAACGAATTGCCAGTCCAGGTTTGATGCAGGATGCAGGATGCTAGGGACTGATGCACAGGGATAATCCAGAGAGAGGGTGTGGGGCGGGAGGGTGGAGGTGGGGGTCGGGATTGGGAGTTCATGTACACTCATGGCTAATTCATGTCAATGTGTAACAAAACGAATACAGTATTGTAAAGCAAAACAAACTAAAAAATAAAAATTAATT
>SJXQ01006168.1:453335-561126 GCA_006408695.1 Aepyceros melampus
CTATGGAAAACAGTGTGGAGATTCCTTAAAAAATTGCAAATAGAACTGCCTTATGATCCAGCGATCCCACTGCTGGGCATACACACCGAGGAAACCAGAATTGAAAGAGACACGTGTACCCCAATGTTCATCGCGGCACTGTTTGTAATAGCCAGGACATGGAAGCAACCTAGATGTCCATCAGCAGATGAATGGATAAGAAAGCTGTGGTACATATACACAATGGAGTATTACTCAGCTATTAAAAAGAATACATTTGAATCAGTTTTAATGAGGTGGATGACGCTGGAGCCGATTATACAGAGTGAAGTAAGCCAGAAAGAAAAACATCAATACAGTATACTTACACATATATATGGAATTTAGAATGATGGTAATGATAAACCTGTACGCAAGACAGCAAAAGAGACACAGTTGTATAGAATGGCCTTTTGGACTCTGTGGGAGAGGGAGAGGGTGGGATGGGTTGGCAGAGTGGCAATGTAACATGTGTGATATCATAAGCGAAACGAATTGCCAGTCCAGGTTTGATGCAGGATGCAGGATGCTAGGGACTGATGCACAGGGATAATCCAGAGAGAGGGTGTGGGGCGGGAGGGTGGAGGTGGGGGTCGGGATTGGGAGGTCATGTACACTCATGGCTAATTCATGTCAATGTGTAACAAAACGAATGCAGTGTTGTAAAGCAAAACAAACTAAAAAATAAAAATTAATTAAAAAAAAAAAGATTGAAAGGAAAATTGTATTATAATCAAAAGATTCATACTCTATAATCAAACAGACTATGAATACATTGCAGACATTGATTCAATGTCCCCATCTACTTTAGTCCTGGATATAATTATTAACTAGATTGTGACTCCACTGGTACCCACATACTTAACACTTTTAACTATGGGAATTTTATAAACTTCCAACACAATATAGCTCCCTCTACTGTCACTAAATTATAAGACCACAATGTAAATAGAAGAAGAAAAAAAAAAAAAAAAGACTTTCCTAAATAAGATCTTTAAAACACTAGTTCCAGAAATAGAAAAATATATTTCCCCACAAAAACAAACCACACATAAACACAAAGCTACATAAAATGCACCAGTAAAAAATGACAGAAACTATAATGGTTTGGACCATAAAATATCCTTGTTTCACATTTCATATTTCTTTGAGATAACCTGCAACCTTCACTGGTAATATGTCCATAAAAACCGGAAGTGAGTTATTTCACTTGATTTTACTGGACACAGCTTTAATATCATTACCAAAGGAATTCCAGGATTTCCCACAAGTAATTCTGCAGAGTAACAGAAATGGGTTGATGTTCAATTGCAGGCTCTAGTTTTGCAGGGAAACCAAGGCTACATCTCATAAAGTCTTTGACGAATCTCTCAGAAGAAACTACATTTTCTACACATGTTATTTTGTATTTTTATTTAACATGATGGGCAGACATTGTGTGTGCCACATCCAAGTCCCTTTTACTGACCAGTGCTCTCAACTCCCCGTGGGTGCTGGAAAGAATGGCTTATTAGACACAATTTTCTCTGAAGTCTTACCCTTCACTGACAGTCAACACTTCTCCAACTGCTCCTCTTGGGAGGCTACATTTCTACCCTCTGAAAGGCTAATGATGTCTGACAGCTTCAGGTACAAAAGTCTCTTCCCCTAGTCGCAAGGTGGATACCTCTACAATGTAACTTACCCTCCAGAATACTTCTTGAGTCAGGCTAACAACAAAATTAACCTGAGGCCACATTCTTGTCAGTTATTTCCTCTTTCTCATTTTTCTTTCCTCATTCCCCTACAGGTTTTTCTTAAATAGTACTAGTTCAATAAATCCAGGCACCCAAATCCTCTTTCAGGCAAGTTCAGCTTCCTAGAAAATCCAACCTAAGATGCAAACTATGTTTCTTCCTATTAGTATACATGTTGATCTTATAATATCTCAGACTCCTGAAGAAAGGGATAATTTCTGATGAATTTTATGAATTTTTTTCATTTTTTCTTTTAATACTTACCCCTCAGTGACTATTACATCCCCCGCTTTCTTTCTTATTTAGTTTTACACCCAGGGTGGCCCTGAAATGAATGGCAAGAGTTTTATTTATGTCATATCTATATACCTAACAGTGAGTGTGCTTATTTTCACTACTTATGTTTTCTCTTTATTTATCTGCCTTTTTCCTGAAGCATTTCCACCTCCTCTAATCAGTTATGTATTTTAAAATGAATCAAATAATTTGCAATTGATCAGACCATATAGTTAGTGTGCATGTGTATATTCATGTTCAAAACATAAATCTCTTCTAACCATTTACAAGATAAGTACATATCAATTTTGACTTTGATAATTTTATATTGAGAAAAAGAAAGGAGCTGTGTTTATCTTTTGTTTAAAGTACTGTACATTGTACCTTCTAGGGATTTTCCATAATAGAATAACTTTGCATAAGCAGAAAAGGACAGAAAGCATGGTAACAATTTTTTTTGTATTGTTTCAATAATATTACTTTACAAAACTGACATATTTCACTGGTTATTTTAACAATTTGAATTAGTCATTACATGCTGTTTCAAGTTATATTATGATTAACCTGAAAGGAGTGGCTGCCTCTTTCATTGATCACACCTCTTAGCATACTATTTTTACTTCTAGTACTTAGGCAAAGTATTGACATTCAACAAATGTGTATTTAATATAAACTTGCTGTATGTTGAAAAGTTTGGCTAATTCTAAAGAGTAGTCAGTGATTATGTAGAGAAAGAAAATGTTGTTTCTCAAATCTTATCCACAAAGTAAAAAAAGACAGAAACATACATATAAGGGAGAATTTTGTTCCAAAATTCTATGATGGTGATTTTTGCCCACTCAGACTAAAGAAGTGAAAACAGAAGATTGGAAGAATACAAATGCAAAGAATTTTAACAGCAAAGATATATTAAGTTTAATTGTTCTCAAAAAAATTTTAAATAGACTTATTTTATTGAAGCCAGATATTTTGAAATGTTACCAAAAATATTATGTGACCATCACTAGTGGCTCAACAGGTAAAGAATCTGCCTACAGTGCAGGAGAAGAAGAAACCTGGTTTTGTTCCCTGAGTTGGGAAGATCCCCTGTAGATGGGAATGGCTACCGACTCCAGTGTCCTTGCTTGGAAAATTCCAAGGACAGAGGAGCCTGGCAGGCTACAGTCCATGGTGTCACAAAGAGTTAGACACAACTGAGAGACTAACACACTCACCTACTAAAAAGGGTATAGAATATTATACCAGTTGATAATTGTATTTGTATGATTGCTTACATTTCTCTATCAAAATGTTTACTTTAATCCTCTTTCTAAAACTGTCAACCCAACTCTTCATAAGTTTACTAAACTGTATATTGAACGAAGACTATGCACTTTTTGAGGGAGGAGGTTGTTTCCTGTTTTCAATCTTAACTAGGATTATAAACATATTATCAGACAAAAATCACACACAGATGCAGCATCACCCTCTGATGGACCTCTGCCTCTACTCATTAATAGCATATAAAAGATATCAGTATAAACCCAAAGCACCAATATGATTCTCCCCACAAAAATTGACAAAAGGTCCTTAGTTCAGTTTAGTTGCTCAGTCGTGTCCAACTCTTTTCGACCCCATGAATTGCAGCATGTCAGGCCTCCCTGTCCATCACCAACTCCGCGAGTTCACCCAAACTCATGTCATTGAGTCAGTGATGCCAACCAGCCATCTCATCCTCTGTCATCACCTTCTCCTCCTTCCCCTAATCCCTCCCAGCATCAAGGTCTTTTCCAATGAGTCAACTCTTCACGTGAGGTGGCCAAAGTATTGAAGTTTCAGCCTCAGCATCAGTCCTTCCAATGAACACTCATGACTGATATCCTTTAGATGGACTGGTTGGATCTCCTTGCAGTCCAAGGGACTCTCAAGAGTCTTCTCCAACGCCACAGTTCAAAAGTATCAAACCAAAAGGTCCTCAGGAACTTGCATATTCTAGAATAGAAAAATGCTTATAAATGTGTATCATCCCACTTTTATCACTTTTATTTATTTGTTGATATTGTGAACTATGGATACATCTGTTTAGAATGCAAATCATTGGTTTTCATTATCATATATACTTAATACATACTCTGGTGAATAAGCAAGTGAATTAATAAATGCACTATCAAAGAAAGAAGAACAGTAATTTTAGTAAAAATTAATATTTTATGTCTTTATAAACACTGCTAAACTAGCACATAGCCATAAAAATTGTATCATTGTTGCAAACAAGTGCAATGAGTTTTAGACATTTATCATCTCTTAAAATATAAGTATAAAAAGCAAGTTTCCAGTTTCACATTAAGGTGTTTGGAAGACACCCTTCATGGGTCCTAACAACAAGAAAAAAAAAACTGAAAAATCAGCAGCTCTTTTTGGTTTTGTAAGGTGAGGGAACACAAGGCACGTTGCTGCACCCAAAACTGGAGACAGAGAGAGAGGTGCAGCTTACCTGAGCAAGACTCAAGAATAGAGGCTGCCATGGGAACCAGTGCTCAGCCATAAAACAGGAACTGTAATTGACAGACTGTTGGAGGTTCAGTGTGAAAAAACTCAATGACAGTTAAAAACTTCAGAGAGCTCATTCATGGAGATTCCCACAGTACAGTAAGATTTATCTTCAGGAGCTTGACCACGTTACCACAGTAGATATAGGAGAAAACTCCTCCGAAGCTTTTGGCGGAGCAGCAGGTAAAGGATCATTTTCAAATACAACAGAGCATTCTGATTTTTTTTTTTTTTTTAACAAGGCCTGCCCTCAAGAGAAACTAATTAACCAGAACCTAAACTGCTGGATGAGCTTCCCAGGTAGCACTAGTGGTAAAGAACATGTTTGCCAATGCAGGATTCACAGGAGACACGGGTTTATCCCTGGATCAGGAAGATCCCCTGGAGGAGGACATGGCAACCCACCACAGGATTCTCGCCGGGAGAATCCCACGGACAGAGGAGTCTGACGGGCTACAGTCCACAGGGTCGTGGAGAGTTGGACATGACTGAGTGACAGCATGCACACAACCTGCTGGGTATTATCAGAACCTAATTGAACTTGGGAAGTAAAATACCCACTCTAGCTGGCTATGGAAATCCTGCCACATTTAAGGGAGGGAAAAATCTGAGAAATACTTGTAAAGTTTGCAATTCAGAGGCAAAAGCTCACTAAAAGCCCGAAACCTAATCATAAGACTACAAAATAGTCCCTTCCACCCTCACTGCCACATTACTAAAGGTCTGTTTTTATAGCAGTTCCTTTCACCCACCACATCATATATGACTATCAAGAAAAAAATTACAATACATACTAAAAGGCAAAAAGATGCAATCTGAAGAAGCAGAGAAAGCATCAGAACCACACACACAAAGATACTGGAATTATCAGACGAAGAATTTAACAGAACTGTGATTAGTATGCTAAAAATGTCAATATATCATGAGAGAATATTTCATTGCATTTTGCTAGCCCAGGAAAAGTTCAAAATTCAAAATTTAAAGTACAGTTTCTACTGAATGCATATTGCTTTCACATTTTATAAAGTTGAAAATTTGTAAGTCAAACCAAGTAAGTCGGGGTTTGCAAATGAAGATGGAGAAAGGTAATTTAAATGTGAAAGAAGAAAACATGTAAAATGTGTAACAGGACCTTATGTTTAGAAAAATAAGTAGTCTGCTGTCATTAGAATGTAGATTATTCATAGGTAAAGGGATAATAGAAAACAAAAGCTGCCTCTAAGAGATGGAGAAAAAAGCACACATAGTATATAAAGTATGTATGCTAGAAAAATATATCTATGTGCTTGTGTATGCTTAAATAGTTTTAACGTACATTGTGCCAAAAAAAAAAAAGTTATGTTTATGCTGCCAACTTTATTATTTACAAATAGACTGTATCACCCACCTTGCTTCAAGTAGGCTGTGGTCATGAGATGGAGTTCTGTAGATGAAAGTGTTGAAACCTCATCAACTCCTAGCCTATAATTCTCCAACAACTTTCATAATTCTCCAGTTTCTCTTCCCTTTCTCTTCCCTTGCCATTGTAACCTTAGAGGCCAGCAATGACAGAGCTTTACTTCTCCAACCTGTGATATCACAGATTGAAACAAAAGCAAAAATAAAGCAAAAAGGATAACTTTTTTCTTTTCTAATGGAAAGCCACAGAGTGCTTAAGCTTTATTTGTAGCAATAGTCTTACACACATACACCTTACTAATGAAAAAGATACAAAAAGTTGTCTCAAAAATTTAAAATAACTCATTCATTAAAATTAGTAGATACAAAATACAAAAAAAATACAAAATTTTTCTGTCAATAATAATCAATTCGAAAATGATTTTAAAAATACTATTTAAAGTAATTAGCCTCCAATTAAAATAAATTAATTTAAATTTAAAAAAATTAAAAAATTATAAAAACACTATTACGTTGAAAATAGCAATCATATAGGTTAGCGATTAGGACGCTGCCCCCCTCTACAACAGCTTTACTATGGATGCCCATTATCAATGTAGACTTTTAAATACAATTCTCTTTTGACTGGAAGACTTCCTTGCAGCTAATCCACTACCTTCCTCTGAGTAACCCCTACTCTATTGTTTTTGTTTTCTTTTTCACATCTCTTAGGTGACTTTTTTTCCAAGGAAGACTTCAACAGAGGTCTGTATTGGTTTAGGATTCTCTGCTCTACTACCTTTCCATCCTATCTTCTTGCTTAATAATCTCTCTTATATCATATATTTACTATACCAAAGTAGGTACAGTCATGTTTTGATTATAATCCTATACATCCTTAACATGAAGCAACATCTGGCATATAGTAGATGTTAAATATTAGTATCTTGCTGAAAAAAGAAGTTATAAAATAGCACTGAAATGTATGAGAACTTCATAAAGAATGCAAAAATATTTACTAAGAAAACATGGCTATAAATGAAAGCCCTGAAAATTCTAAAAATGTTAATATTTCTCAAATTAAATTATATGTTATCTCAATCACAGTTGTGATCCTTTTTGCAGGTGAACATAAGTGTTTAAAGTTTAGCCAGAAAAACTATACATTTGTAGTATTATTCTTAACACATTCTTAACATTCTTAACACAATTTATGAAGGAAAAATTAATAAATATAAAAATGAAGAGTTTCCACCCCAATATAAAAGCATCATAAATTTAAAATAATATACTTATTACATTTAATCAAGAAACAAAAAACATATCAATAGGCCAGGATATTAATAGCACAGAAATAAAGATTGTACATACAATAATTTATTATATTGCAACTCTAACATAGTCTCTTGTCTTAGGGTTTTTGTGTTTTGTTTCACCACATGTAATCATACTCAATGTCTCTCATACTCATGTCTCTGTTCAAACATCATTTTTTTTCCCAATGAGGTCTTTCCTGACCAACTAGTTTACTATGAGAGCACCCATCTCCTCAAACCATTACGTATTAATTGTTCTTTTCTCATAGTATTTCCCCTAGTATAGCATATTTCAATTCTTATTCAATTGTGATTGCTTGTTTATTTATATCTGCTTCTCCATTAAGCCTCATGAGGGCAGAGATTTTTGACTGCTTTATCTCCAGCACTTAGAATAGTATCGCAATAAACTAGACAATAAATATTGGTGAAATTGGGGAATAAATGGTTCTATTTTAATTTAATTTTATTTTATTTTATTTATTTAAATGGATGCAGTTTAAAAAAATGTGCTTCATTCAAATTTTATTCTATAATCCTGTGCTCAAATTGGCAACAAAATTAATTAAGGTGATGAGAAAAAAAAGTTTTGTTAGAGATGAAGAAATTTGTTAGAAAATTGTTAGAGATGAAGCGCATTTACTGCAATTTTCATCCTCAATGTTTTGTCAAATTTTTGAAAAACATTTTAAATGTATCTTAGAAGTAATTAAATGTTTGTGTGTAGTTATAAATTTAAAGTAAATTTGCATTTTAATCTATCATGCAGTGTTTTCATTTATATGCATATTTTATTTCTTATATATGTATATCCTGACACTTAAGTCTTCACCTTGGCTTAACACGTTTATCTTTAATATTCTATAGCTAGGACAAAGCATACTCAGGCTTTAGAAATATTTTTGGTGTTGAGAACTTGAAATCTGCAGTATGAGAATTAAATCTTGTTATATTTTTATGAAATTTAACTTAGAAAAACATTTGGGGTGATATAAAATACTGACTAACTGCAAATGCTTCAAAGTTGGGAGAGATCACAAGTAAAACATTGTACTCCTAAGAGAATTTGATAGGCTAAGACACTGAGTTGAACCTAATAAGACAAAAATGAATGAAAACAAACATCAATTTCTGATGTTCAGGCTAGTAAAAAAAAAAATCGACAAGTATGAGATTAGGAACTGAGGTTTAGCAAAAATCTGAAAACATGTGGATTTAAGAGACAACAAATTAAAGAGAAGTATTATATTTCTGCAAAAAAAAAAAAGACAAATTACTTTTCAAGTATATTAATGAAAGAGTTTGAGTGAAATGAGGATGGTGTTCTGCTCTGTGCTTCACACCACCACCTATCTGTAGTATTTTTTAAGTCCTTGAAACATAGACAGAGCCAACTGAAATGTACTTAGGGATGAGCCTTTGATCTCTGAAAAATGTGGAAAGGAGATCAAGGTGAGGCTCCCTCTCTCCTGTGTGGACATAAATTTGGAAACCTCAATAGAGTCCCCTTCTCAGTAAAGGTAGGGGCAGTAAAAATAGCCTCCTGTCTGTGGCCAGGAGAAAGGAACAGATGGGAAAGTAACCAGAGCAATAGCAGTAAGCCTCCTCTGAGAATTACAGTTATAGGCTCAACTTCAGGTCTGTCTATTTATTATGGCAATCAGGGGAAGACTGAAGTCTGAGAAACTCCAAGACAAGATACTCAATTAAAAATAAACCTAAGAGAAGCTCAAGATAAAGAATATACTGAAGAATATATAAAAAAAAAGATCTTCATGACCCAGATAATCATGATGGTGTGATCACTCACCTAGAGCCAAATATCCTGGAATGTGAAGTCAAGTAGGCTTAGGAAGCATCATTATGAACAAAGCTAGTTGAGATGCTGGAATTCTAGTTGAGCTATTTCAAATTCTAAAAGATGATGCTGTGAGAGTGCTGCACTCAACATGCCAGCAAATTTGGAAAACTCAGCAGTGGCCACAAGACTGGAAAAGGTCATTCCAGTCCCTAAGAAAGGCAATGCCAAAGAATGCTCAAACTACCACACAATTGCACTTATCTCACATGCTAGTAAAGTAATGCTCAAAATTCTTCAAGCCAGGTTCCAACAGTGTATGAACCATGAACTTCCAGATGTTTAAGCTGGATGTAGAAAGGGCAGAGGAAGCAGAAATCAAATTGCCAACATCCATTGGATCATCAAAAAGCAAGAGAGTTACAGAAAAACATTTATTTCTGCTTTATTGACTATGCCAAACCCTTTGACTGTGTGGATCACAATAAACTGTGGAAAATTCTGAAAGAGATAGGAATACCAGATCACCTGACTTGCCTCTTGAGAAATCTCTAGGCAGGTCAAGAAGTAACAGAACTGGACATGGAACAACAGACTAGTTCCAAATCGAGAAAGGAGTACCTCAAGGCTGTATATTGTCACCCTGATTATTTAACTTATATGCAGACTGCATCATGAGAAATGCTGGACTGGATGAAGCACAAGCTGGAATCAAGATTGCTGGGAGAAATATCAATAACTTCACATATGCAGATGACACCAACCTTATGGCAGAAAACAAAGAAGAACTAAAGAGCCTCTTGATGAAAATGAAAGAGGAGAGTGAAAAAGTTGGTGTAAAACTCAATATACAGAAAACTAAGATCTTGGCATCTGGTCCCATCACGTCATAGCAAATAGATGAGGAAACAATGGAAACAGTGACAGACTTTATTTTTGGGGCTCCAAAATCACTGTAGATGGTGACTGTAGCCATGAATTAAGATGCTTATTCCTTGGGAGAAAAGTTATGACCAACCTATACAGCCTGTTAAAAAGCAGAGACATTACTTTGCCAACAAAGGTCTATCTAGTCAAAGCTATGGTTTTTTCAGTGGTCATATGGATGTGAGAGTTGGACTATAAGGGAAACTGAGTGCCAAAGAACTGATGCTTTTGAACTGTGGTATTAGAAACGACTCTTTAGAGTCTCTTGGATAGCAGGAGATCCAACCAGTCCATCCTAAAAGAAATCAGTACTGAAAATTCATTGGAAAGTCTGATGCTGAAGCTGAAATTCCAATAATTTGGCCACCTGATGGGAAAAACTGACTCATTTGAAAAGACTCTGATGGTGGGAAAGATTGAAGGCAGAAGGAGAAGCGGATGACAGAGGATGGATGGTTGGATGACATCACCAATGGATGACATGAGTTTGAGTAAGCTCCAGGAGTTTGTGGACAAGGAAGCCTGGCATGCTGCAGTCCATGGGGTTGCAAAGAGTCGAACATGACTGAGTGACTAAACTGAATTGGACTGAACTGGTGCTCGACAGAAACAAACACTATTCCACTCAGGAAAGAAGACTGTCATTTTAAGCTTCTTCAAGAGAGAAGAGATTAAATTCTGTTAAATATAGGTTCACAATAGAAACAAAACTATCAAATACACAAGGAAGTGAATCCTCATAAATGAAAAAATTACTAGGAAAATAAACACTAAGAATTAAATTTAGATCTTATTTGAAGGGCTTCAGATAATAGAATCGTCTAACACAAAATATAAAGCATATATTAAAAACATTCAAAGAAATAAATAACGGCTCTAAAACATGAACATGGAATCAAAGAATGTTGAAAATGCTCAAGATTTGAAAATGAAACAAACAAAACTACTGGAAATGAAATAGATAATCATTGGCATTAAAAGGCACAGCTAACTGAGGAAATGATGACCAGAGAATGTAGCTGAAGAAATCATTAACAGTGCAGTCAACTGAATTAAGTTGATGGAAAATATGCAAAGATTAAGACAAGTAGCAGGTAGAAGGGAATTTAAAGGTACTATCTTTATAATCACAGAATGAAAGAAGGAAGAATGGAGGAAAGGCAATGTCCAAAAAGTGAGTCAGTTCAGTTCAGTTCAGTTCAGTCGCTCAGTTGTGTCCGACTCTTTGCGACCCCATGAATCGCAGCACGCCTGGCCTCCCTGTCCATCACCAACTCCCGGAGTTCACTCAGACTCACGTCCATTGAGTCCGTGATGCCATCCAGCCATCTCATCCTCGGTCGTCCCCTTCTCCTCCTGCCCCCAATCCCTCCCAGCATCAGAGTCTTTTCAAATGAGTCAACTCTTTGCATGAGGTGGCCAAAGTACTGGAGCAAGAATTATTTGGAATTAAGAAATCAATTCTCAATTTTCAGAATATCAATGAGTTCTAAGTAGGTTAAATAAAGAATAAACTCAGATATATAGATATTGTAAAATTTCAGAAATGCCCCTGACCTCTTCCACAAAATATCTAAAGCCCTATGAAAGCAAAATCTAAGAAAAGCAATTACACAGCAGAATTTCAAAAGCAGTAGCTTAAGTAGCCAAAAAGCATTAGAGTAATGCCTCCACAGTCAGTCAGTTCGGTTGCTCAGTTGTGTCCAACTCTTTGCGATCCCATGGACTGCAGCACACCAGGCCTCTCTGTCCTTCACCATCTCCTGGAGTCTGCTCAAACTCATGTCCATTGTATCAGTGATGCCATTGAACCATCACATCCTCTGTCTCCCTCTTCTCCTCCTGTTCTTAATTTTTTCTAGCATCAGGGTGTTTTCCAATGACTCAGCTCTTCACATCAGGTGGCCAAAGTATTGGCGCTTCAGTTTCAGCATCAGTTCTTCCAAAGAACATTCATGGTTGATTACCTTTAGGACTGACTGGTTTGATCTCCTTACCGTTCAAGGGACTCTCAAGAGTCTTCTCCAGCACTATAGTTTGAAAGCATCAATTTTTCAGTCTCAGCCTTTTTTATGGTCCAACTTTCACATCTTTAATGTGGCTGGAAAAACCATAGCTTTGACTATAGGACCTTTCAGCAAAGTGATGTCGCTGCTTTTTAATCCTGATAAGGATATGTAAATCCAGGTATAGCAGCTTGGGATTGAAATCTTTTATTTGATGATACATCATTGTTTTCTACTTATGTATATTGTGTTCATGCTATGTGGGTTCCTATTTTCTGACCAGAAGAGGTACATATCATTACAGCTCAGTCCTTCAAAGCATGACATTGTGTTTCCATCTGTGAATCATGGTCTAAATACAATAGACAGTGTTAGATTTCATGCATGTGTGGAAGGAAGTTTATACCATCAAATACAGTATAAACTTTATCTTTATCTCAATATATTGCCTATAATTTGTCCTAAGCATATATCTCTAAGATTTTGCTTTCTAAAATATGTATTTTGAATATTTTTATTATTTGTCTTAATTTCACTTTAAATAATTATAAGATCATCAAAAATATACACAATGTGTAAATATAACAAGATAAAATAAATATCATTCAAATTTATATCACATAAACCCAACAACAGATTTTTTGAAATCATTTCTTTCTATATCTCCTTTTCATTCTCAACCTGGATTTTTTTTTACATGGATTATATTTTTAGTGGCTTCCCTGGTGGCTCAGCAGTAAAGAATCTGCCTGCCAATGCAGGAGATACAGCTTCCATTCCTGGAGAAGGAAGATACCCTGGAAAAGGAAATGTCAGTCCACTCCAGTATTGTTGCCTGAATAACCGCATGGATAGAAGAGACTGGCAGGCGATAGTCCATGGGGTCACAAAGAGTTGGACATGACTTAGTAACTAAACAACAACAACAAATGCTATACAACTCAAAATTCTGGTTACTGGGGAAAATTAGCAGCCTACTGACATTTTAAAGTACAATCCTGCTCATATCCCACTCAAGACCAACTAGATCAGAATCCCTAGAGGTTGAGGTTAACCATATTTAATTTTTCAAGAGTTCCCTTATTGATTGTAACATGCAACCAGGTTTGAAACTATTGGCATAATGTATAAGCATTGTCCATATTATTAAATAATTTTATAAAGATTATTTTAAATGAATGCTTCCATAACAGACATACAGAAACATAAACATCCTCATAGTGTTGACTATTTAGGCTACTTTTAAGAATGTTTGATTACATATGGATAGATCCAAATAGATGTAAAAACTCAATCTTCCTAGATATTATTATTAGAAGGTAGAGATGTGTTGGTCTTTTGAGTAGAAATGAATTATAAAATGAATCTGATATCCTGTGGTGACATATTTTTCTTTTAGCTCTTTTGGTCATTGATTAACCAACAGTAGCTGGGGTCTATAAAAACAGGGAGAAACATAATTCACAATTTTGCTAAGAATCTAAAATCAATTAATTATAACTCTAAGAAGTTTTCAGTATATGTTTTATGTTTATTCTTTTTGTGCATTGCATATAGAAATACATATGTAAATAGAAATAAATTTAATTGTATAACAGTTTTTTGGAGAGGATTGAAAAATTTTTATAACCTAATTTAGTCCTTGAGAATAGTGAAGACTACACTCTACACAATTTATGGAAAAATAATTTATTTTAAGAAATAGAGAAAAAGTACATTGTATTTGATCAGAGGGGTTGTGATGAAGAGAGGTAGTTTGTCAAAATCCAATTCAGACATCCCTAAGGAAAATTAAGACAGTTGGGATTAGATAGTATCCACTTATCCAATTTCTGCCTCACTGCCTCACTTTTTTATTTGAATTAATCTGGGTAATGAACACCCAAACCAAATTATTGTGGGTTGATTACCCATGAAAAGTGGGTTAATTGTTTAATATCCATGGGTGCAAGTGGGTATAGGTATTTTAATATACATAAACTTCTAATTGGCATATTTAATAGTAGCATAAAATACATATAGAATGAAATCAACAATACAGTTTCACATTAAAAGTTGATTGATCTTCTTGTGCATAATTTAATTGTCAAATTGGTTGCTAAATACTGGAAAAAATAGTCATCTGTTATAATTGTCATGTTTAAAAACAAGGATAAATGAGTGCTTTCTGAGTACTAAACAAATCTTCATTTTGAGATAATATTGGAAGAAAAGTGATATTTAATGTCACTTATAATCAAAGGAAAATGTAACACAAGGTTATTTTCATTATCAGCTCAGCTTACCATCAGACTTGGGTATACTCAGATGCAACCATCCACATTCCTATGCAGTTTAAGGTTAAATCTACATAAAAGTATTCAATTTCTAAGGAAAAGGTGGCATCTAATTGGATAATGCTAGCATTTACATCCTTTGGGCAAGAAAAATTGACCCAATCAAGAAGCACCAACTGTAGCCATTTTTTCTAATTTACCCTCTAAGGTCATTAAGGGGAAGACCTTATTAGAATATAGCTGCCAGAGTCATTATCTTTCACTGTCAATAAAAGTGCAAAGATCTCAAGGAAAAATGCTGGCATTCAGCTCTCCTCTCATGGCAGAAGGAATGGACCCAATTAAAAAATCCTGTGAGTGGATCCATTACAGTGTGCCCTTTCAGGAGACAAAAACAACAACAATGGAACCCAAGGGAATAACAAAATAACCACAACAACCAAAAAGGATGACTGAACAAGAGGGAGCATGCTGTATCAGCAGGGAAACTGCAAATATGGGCCAAAGGTTATCATCAAGTTCACAAAGCTAACAATGAAGCCAATCAAGGCTTTACTTGATTGTCAAATCATCACTAATTTACTATTTTTTATCTTGTTTCATTTTCCTCTTTTCTTCAAATTATACGTCAGCTGATTCCTTTTGCTTCTTATGGAGAACCAGCCTGACATTGCTTTTCATTCTCCTAAGAGATGAAGAAATGATATATTTTCATTTAGCATTCATTTTAGGATGCAAGTCCTGGTGATGACTGAGAGCCATCATTTTGGCATAGCTCTGGTAAATTTTTTTTTAGCTAAATGTTATCAAAAATTAGAATATCATAGAAATCTTGATAAGTCCAGGTTTGGGTGAAAACCAGAGAGAATCTCCCTGTTGTCTTGGGGTACCTATTCCCTTTTCTCATGGATTAACTTTGTCTCATGATTCAGCAGCTTGAAGATGATTCTTGGTCCTGCAGCCCACAGGGACTTAATTACAGCTTATTTGCTATTTCCCCTTCCTTGTCTTATTTCCAGTATATAAAGGCTCAGAGTTCACAGCCATGTCACTTTTCTAGACTATTCCTTGGAGACAGCCAGGCTGAGAACCCTTCACCACTGGTCCCAAAGCCAGGTCAGATAGAATAAAAGCAATAAATACTTACAAATGCAGATACTTAAAAGGAGCCAGAGACTTTGAAGAGGATGAAAGAGATGGTCATTGGGGAGCTGCAGTTAAACTTAACCTAGAGAAATAGAAAAACAATGCATCAGAAATAAGCAAGAGCAGGCTGACTGTGCCTGGGATTTCAGAAACCTTACCCAAGGCAGCCCATGGTCAGAGGAGGCTTGGGCCACTCAGCTCTGCTCCTCTGCTTCTCCATGCATACTAGCCAGATGACACTCCTATAGCACAAGATGTATTCCCGATTGCACATGTTAACTTTGATGCTTGCCTAGAGCCACAATTTCTCATTCTCTGTCAACCAGTGTGGTTAATTATGTACTGTAATATTTAAATTACAATTCTGATTATTTTGGAAGGATAATTAGTCTAAGGAAAAAGGAGACAGAGTGGCAATGAAGGTTGTTTGGAAGGTTCTGGTTATAGCAGGAAGACAATATAGTCTCCCAGAAGTGAGAATCATCTGTGGCACAGCTGGGCCGTGGGGAGACTACTATGAACTCTTTGGAACCATGTGTTCATATTAATTAAGGAGGGCCCATCTGGTTCAGAAAAAAAGAGAAAATATGATCAAATTTATTAGATGACATGTCAAACTTTGAGTTACAGGTGCACTTGCCAAATAAATTCACACCCTCTATATTTTCCATCTATTTGTTTCAGAACTTACTTCTCTTTCGCCCAAAATATAAGAAGGACTTCTTGTCTTGTTCATGTCCTTTGTTTACTCAGAATTTAAATGCATTTGACACAAAATCTGATTGTTAGTATACAGGTATTTCATTGGTTCAGTCTCTTATGCTATCACTTCCAAATTATTACAGTTCAGTCGCTCAGTCATGTCCAACTCTTTGTGACCCTATGAACAGCAGCACGCCAGGCCTCCCTGTCCATCACCAACTACCTAAACCCATGTCCATTGAGTCAGTGATGCCATCCAGCCATCTCATCCTCGGTCGTCCCCTTCTCCTCCTGCGCCCAATCCCTCCCAGCATCAGGGTCTTTTCCAATGAGTCAGCTCTTCACATGAGGTGGCCAAAGTACTGGAGCTTCCGTTTTAGCATTGTTCCTTCCAAAGAAATCCCAGGGTTGATCTCCTTCAGAATGGACTGGTTGGATCTCCTTGCAGTCCAAGGGACTCTCAAGAGTCTTCTCCAACACCACAGTTCAAAAGCATCAATTCATTGGCCAAATTGTTATATAGCATTAAATGGTACAGAGTATTGTAGATTCTTGTCCTTTTTTTCCCCAATAATGGAACTATTCATATCAATTTAACACATGCATTCATATAATTATTGAAGCTATTAGTAGATGAATTTGTGCCAAGTAGGGAGTAAATATTCAATTAAAATAAATTAGCTCTAAATGTGTTTCTCTGGCAATATCAAAGACATATTTGACAGGAGGCAGTAACACTTTTATTTTAAAATCTGTTTCTACTAATTTTTATACACATTCCTAAAGTCAAGTACACATAATCAATAAAGTCACATATTCAAAGAATAATCCTCAAGAGCTAAGGTACACTCTAGGGAGCAACTGTCCCATGTATTATTCATTACTCTTTTTGCTTTTTCTCTTCCCTTCCTTCTTCTTCCAAACCTCTCTTCCTTTTCTCCCTCCTTCCCTTCCTTCCTTTTTTTTGAACGTTTGAGACATTTCTATGTGGAGTGCAAGTTTAGGCACTAGGGAATCAAACAAACAGAAAAGACATAGTAGCAGAAAGAGAAACAAGTAATTGTGTTTTTACCCATGTAATAAATATTATATCTACTATGCTAAAATGTATTTTATTGAAAACAATTCAGTAATTTATTCTAGCTGGTCAGTGCTTCAGGGTAGCTGGACAAAGGCCAAATCACCGAGAGACACTGAGGACAAAACTGGAAAAGTGGTCTCCAATTTTTATTATCATATGAAGTGAACTATATTTTTGGAACATTAATAAAGCATTTTAAAGTAGTAGTAGTAGCATAACAAAATGGATAAAAGTCTTTGGTGTCACACATATTTGGTTCTTAATCGCAAGGTCAACACTTAATAGCGGTATGATTTTGCATAAGATACTTAATTGGTCTAAGTGTCAGATTTCCTTATCAATAAATGGGATACAGCTGCTTTGATCTAAGGATTAAACAATGTAATTTATGTGTGCTCCCAGTTAGGCCTGGCTAATATAATTAATAACCATATTATTTCTGTTATAATTTTTATTTCAAAATTTAAATTCATTCTGCTTGTTCAAAATCACCATCAGACAATTTTGTAACGTGTATAAATAGCTACCCAATGGTGGTTTTCCCAACAGGAATCCAATCCAGTATGATTTAAGAGAAATAGACCCATATGTTCTCTTAGTTCTAAAAAGGACACTCCAGATTTCTTTGAATGTAAGATTTGGAAATACAATAATGTCTTTAATGGTTACATAGACTCACGACTAAATCAATACTAATGCAAAGAAAAAGGGACTTGTGAATAGATGTGGGAATGTAATCTTTACATCCCATTGATTATAAGTGAATGCACAAAAAGCAAAAGAAATGGATGGTTCTTTTGAAGTGTCTAGGTTAGCTTCTACCTAACCAATCAGGGATAAGCCCTTGCTCCACTGACCTCTGTAAAATGGTTTGCCAGGAAAAAGCTCAACTCCCCAGACAATGCTTATTGCATGTCTGTCTGTTGTCTAGAGAAGATAATAACCAGGAAAGTCAAAAGAATATAGGGAAAAAATAACAAGCTTTTCACGACTTTCACAAAAGAGGATCCAATCAATCTCTCAATAATAAAATAAATTGTATCAAAAGGATTTAGAGCAATATGCAGAATAATGTTTTTATTGTTGAATGACCTCATGAAAATATTCTAATGCCCAATGGGCATTACTCTAGTTACCCTCCCTGGAGTTATTATGGTGACTAGATAGTACTATGTACTAACCTGATTATTTTTACCCTAAAAATCTTGTTTCCTGTTAGTAATTCAATTCCAATTCCCACACTAAAATGCCAATCTTGCATAGAAAGTTAAGTCCTTGAGATCTTAAAATATTTTCTGAAAGGACCACATAGTTTCCAACAACTGGAATCTACACATTCTATGTTTATAAATTGTGTGGTTCGTTCTTACAACTCTGTTCTAAAAAGGAAGCCGCAAGATGGGAAAAAAGAAAAAAAACCCTCTAACATTTTTCTTCAATGAGTACATGCAAGAAATCGGTGAAAAACAATTCAGATCACAGAAGCCTCACTGCAGAGACCACAAGTAGGTACAGGGAAGGATGCATCTTAGGCTGCCTCTGCTGACAATGTGAAGCCTAGAAACGTCAGCTGCCATATGAAAGAAAACAGACTATCTTTATGTCGAAACCAACAATGCAAAATAATAATAATAATAAAATACCACTGTTGCATCCTGGAAAAAAAATTAGTTCAGTTAGAATTGCTGTCAGCTTCTTGAATGAAAGCAAAGCACATCTGGTACATTTTTTCTCGAGTGAGAATTCTAGCTACTAATTTGTAAATTGGATCACTGCCCAGAGAGTTTAAAGTTTAGTTCTTTCACATGACTTTGTTCTGCTGCTGCTGCTGCTGCTAAGTTGCTTCAGTCGTGTCCAACTCTGTGAGACCCCAGAGACGGCAGCTCACCAGGCTCCCCCGTCCCTGGGATTCTCCAGGCAAGAACACTGGAGTGGGTTGCCATTTCCTTCTCCAATGCATGAAAGTGAAAAGTGAAAGTGAAGTCGCTCAGTCGTGTCCGACTCTTAGCAACCCCATGGACTGCAGCCTAGCAGGCTCTCTGTCCATGGGATTTTCCAGGCAAGAGTACTGGAGCAGAGTGCCATTGCCTTCTCCCGACTTTGTTCTGGAACAAGTCAAATAATCTTTCTGCTATATATATATATATATTTTTTTTTTGGTAACAGAGTTTCAGCTTCTTCCCAAGAGAGTTACTAGATTAAGAAGAATTTGGGGTAAATTATTACAAGGAATGTCATAAATATGTCACATTTTTAATTTAGTTTTAATAAGATGCTTAATCTCTGTTGATCATAAATCATTTTAATATTAAAACACACATTGAAAAATTGAACTACTAAGAATGATAGAGTAGATAACTATTACATAGTTTTTACCATTGTGTAAATAAGCCTGAGAGGGGGGAAAAAAGTCCATATTTATTCAATAGCAGCTATTTTTATTTGAAGGGTTAGAATAAATACAGTCATTTTGGTACAGAATGTTAAAAACCAATAGAATATTCAAAGCATATTAAGTGAGATTTAGTAACCATAAATTTGATATGTGTCTATGATATAGCTGCTCATCTTCAATAAATAGGTTTTTAATAAGCAGTTGGTATTTATTCAACAAAAGCAACTGTTACAATGAATAAATTAAATGCCTATTTAAGACACTTCATCCAGCATAAAGAGGTAGCACAATTTCCCTGCAGTACCAGAAATGATTGTGTTAATACTGGAGTGAAGCCAGTGCTCCAGGACCACGTTGTCAGTGGGAAGCACAGCACGCTCGGCACTGCAGCACGACCAGAGCATTACAGAATAGAGGGGACACAGCCATGAAGAATCAATCCAGGAACTATGACAAGATCCTGCTGGCTGAAGTCGCTGTGATTCTTAAACATCAAGCCAGAGGACATGAAAAAAGAGACCAAGTCCCCATTTCTTTGCAATAAGTCTGGAGAAAAAAAGGACTTCAGTGTTAGCTTTAATTTTATGTCTGTGTGCTTGCCAGTTATCAGATACATCACTCAGCCTTGGCAGTGCTTTGCCAGCTCACTATTTGGCATGTATATGAATTTAGTAATCATGGATGCTGCTTCACTCCTCTGAAGCAAGAGATTTCTGAAATTACTATGACCTCCACTGATATACATATATTTCCAGTTGACTTGCCAGGATCTTTCATTTTTTTCTTATGCAAGTGTTTTTACAGGAGAATCATATATTTTGGCCATTTAATGTTATCACTTATTATACTGTGGGCTTAAATAATAAAGAAGAATCATATTGGCTACCAAATCTCCCTCCAACCAGTAATACCTACCTGAAATAGATGAAAATATTTTTAGATGGTACCTCATTGGTTGCTAAAGTTTAGATGAATGGATAACCATCATAAACAAAGATAGTTCTGTCTCTGTTTTTATTTAAACTCTTCATAGCAAGCATCTTATACAACTTGAAATCCCTGCCATGTCCAACTTTTGCAACCCCATGGACTAAACAGGAAAGTTATTATAAAGCAAAATACATTTCTATTTATCATTGTCTTTTCTTACTTCTGACTAGCTGCAACTTTTTTTTTTGACAAATTTTCTATATGCAAAATGAGACTCCAGTATTGTGGCCTAGAGAATTCTATAGAATTCTCTAGGCCACAATACTGGAGTGGGTAGCCTTTCCCTTCTCTAGGGGATCTTCCCAACCCAGGGATCAAAACCAGGTCTCCCATACTGCAGGTGGATTCTTTACCAGCTGAGCAACAAGGAAAGCCAAATGCAATTATTAAAATGTTGCTTTCTTCCAATAAACAGGAAAGTTATTATAAAGCAAAATACATTTCTATTTATCATTGTCTTTTCTTACTTCTGACTAGCTGCAACTTTTTTTTTTGACAAATTTTCTATATGCAAAATGAGACTCCAGTATTGTGGCCTAGAGAATTCTATAGAATTCTCTAGGCCACAATACTGGAGTGGGTAGCCTTTCCCTTCTCTAGGGGATCTTCCCAACCCAGGGATCAAAACCAGGTCTCCCATACTGCAGGTGGATTCTTTACCAGCTGAGCAACAAGGAAAGCCAAATGCAATTATTAAATGTTGCTTTCTTCCAATAAACAGGAAAGTTATTATAAAGCAAAATACATTTCTATTTATCATTGTCTTTTCTTACTTCTGACTAGCTGCAACTTTTTTTTTTGACAAATTTTCTATATGCAAAATGAGACTGTACTGTAAAGATCCAAGAGAATTATTCTTAAGTAACTCTAGTTATCTATTATAGGACTTCTTGGTGAAGTAAATCATGGCTTTTCCTTAACTAACCTGCCAGGCCTAAAATTATAAGTTTGTACATAGCCTAGTGTGTTTTTATATTCATAGTCTTTGAATATAATAAATATATAGATAATACAAAGAAATTCATTTCAAGTTTCTTAAATTCCAAAATATAATTCTCAGAAAACTCTTTGAATAACTTTTCCTTGAAAGTAGGAAAGCAGAGTCTGGGTAAAGAGAGTCACAATAAACTTTCTGTTGAGGAACCTATTAAGCATGCACACATACACACACAGTTCGGAAAAGACAAGGAAGAAAATATTAGAGATGTTGAGTTTCCAATAAATTAAAAAGACTCTTGCTTCTTGGAAGGAAAGTTATGACAAACCCAGACAGTGTATTAAAAAGCAGAGACATCACTTTGCTGACAAAGGCCCATATAGCAATGGCTTTTCAGTAGTCATGCATGGATATAAGGGTTGGACCATAAAAAAAGGCTGAGTGCCAAAGAAGTGACACTTTCAAACTGTGGTGCTGGAGAAGACTCTTTAGAGTCCCTTAGCAAGCAGATCAAGACAGTCAACACTAAAGGATGTCAACCTTAAATATTCATTGGAAGGACTGATGGTGAAGCTGAAGTTCTAATATTTTGGCCAACTAATGCAAAGAGCTGACTCACTGGAAAAGACTCTGATGCTGGGAAAGATTGAGGGCAAGAGGAGAAGGGGGTGGCAGAGAATGAGACAATTAGATGGCATCACTGAATCAATAGATATGAGTTTGAGCAAACTCCAGGAGATGGTAAAGGACAGGGAAGTCTGTGTGCTGCAGTCCATGGGGTCCAAACAGTCAAACACGACTTAGCCACTGAACAACTACAGTCTCTCTTATGTCACTTTTTGACAATTTGAGAAATAGGGTAAAATATAAAGATGGAGGCTGCAGTAGGCAGAATTCTAAGATAATCCTCAAGATTTCTTGCCTTTCCTTCCATGAAGTGAAGTGAAAGTCATTCAGTTGTGTCTGACTCTTTGCAACCCCATGGACTATAGAGTCCATGGGGTTCTCTAGGCCAGAATAATGGAGTGGGTAGCCTTTCTCTTCTCCAGGGGATCTTCTCAACCCAGGAATCAAACCCAGGTCTCCAGCATTGCAGGTGGACTCTAACAACTGAGTCACAAGGGAAGCTATGAATTACATCTCTGGGATGAAATATGATGGGTTTTTACTCCTGTGATTAGGTTTTACTATATGGCTCAGGAGAAATTATTAGAAAGATTATCTAGGTAGGCATTATATAATCAAATGAGCCCTGTAAAGCACAGAGTTTTCTCTGGCTGGTCACAGAAAAGAGATTCAAAGTACATGGAGGATTCAATTTGTAATTGCTGACATGAAGATGAAGAGGATTCTATGGTAAGGAAATGTGGGTCAGCTCTAGCTGCTGAGAGCAGCACCCAGCTGTAGCCAATAAGGAAACAAGGAACTCCATCCTAGCAGAAGGAAAAGAATTCTCCCTACAACCGATTAGTGTGGTTGAGAAGTCCAAGTGCAAGTGAGAACTGCAATACAGGCCAACATCTAGATTTCAGCTTAACATACAATCCCAACATACCACACCTAGGCTTTTCATTCACAGAAACTATGGGAAAATAAATGAGTGCTTTTTCACACCTCTAAATGTATGATAATTTGTTATACATCAATAGAAATAATGCTGAAGCTCCAATATTTGGCCACCTGATGCAAAAAGTTAATTCATTGGAAAAGACCCTAGTGCTGGAAAAGATTGAGGGCATGGGGAGAAGAAGGTGACAGAGTGTAAGATGACTGGATCATATCACTGACTCAATGGACATGAGTTGAGCAAACTCCAAGAGACAGTGAAAGCCAGGAAAGCCCGGTGTGCTGCAGGTCATGGGGCTGCAAAGAGTCAGACACGACTTAGTGACTGAACACCAGCAACACAGAGGCAAAAACAGAGTGTTTCCTATTGATAGAAGTTATGTTGAAGAAGTTTGACTAATGTGGGAGCCAAATGAGCTGGGTCACTGAACTCCAAAATCAGAATGATTTGCAAACCCAGTCACAGACAACACTGAACCAGAAGAGCCTTCCCAAGTGGAGGAAATTTACACAGGAAAGAGCAGAGGAGAAACTGACTTCACAAAAGTCAGGTTTCCTCTTAAAAGAAGAAAAGTGGAATAAGTCTAAAACATTGAGTTATTTTTCCCAAATTAACAGATCAGTGGCATCATCCCACCTCCCTGGAAACATAACCAGTGAAAAAAAAAAAAACTTAAGAGATTCAGAGTTACACTAATTGACCTCATTTCACTGGAAGGACATATAGACAAGAATTGGGGGCTTCCCTGATAGCTCAATTGGTAAAAAATCTGCCTGCATTGCACAGACCCCAGTTAGATTCTTGGGTCGGGAACATCTACTAGAGAAGGGATAGGCTACCGACTCCAGTAGTCTCGGGCCTTCCCTGTGGCTCAGCTGGTAAAAAATCCGCCTGCAGTGAGGGAGACCTGGGTTTGATCCCTGGGTTGGGAAAATGCTCTGAAGAAGGTAAAGGTACCCACTTCAGTGTTCTGGCCTGGAGAATTCCATGGACTGTATAGTCCATGGGGTCACAAAAAATAGGACATGACTGAGCAACTATCACTTTCACTTTGAAAAGAAAGAAGTAATAAGGGCAATGGCTCTGTCTTAATCTACTTAATATCTAGTATCTGTGCTTAGTTTAAAATCATTGCTTAATCAAAGCTTATTGAAGAAAGGTTGAATGGTTGAATGAATTACTAATATATGTTCTTTTAAACGTAAAATAAAAGATCTTCATGACCCAGATAATCATGATGATTTGATCACTCACCTAGACTAGACATCCTGGAATGTGAAGTCAAGTGGGCCTTAGGAAGCATCACTACGAACAAAGAGAGTAGAGGTGATGGCATTCCAGTTGAGCTGTTTCAAATACTAAAAGATGACGCTGTGAAGTGCTGCACCCAATATGCCAGCAAATTTGGAAAAATCTGCAGTGGCCACAGGACTGGAAAGGTCAGTTTTCATTCCAGTCCCAAAAAAGGCAACACCAAAAAATGCTCAAACTACCGCACAATTACACTCATCTCACACGCTAGTAAAGTAGTGCTCAAAATTCTCCAAGCCAGGCTTCACCAAATGTAAACTGTGAAATTCCAGATGTTCAAGCTGATTTTAGAAAAGGCAGAGGAACCAGAGATCAAATTGCCATCATCCGCTGGATCATGGAAAAAGCAAGAGAGTTCCAGAAAAACATCTATTTTTGCTTTATTGACTATGCCAAAGCCTTTGACTGTGTGGATCACAATAAACTGTGGAAAATTCTGAAAGAGACAGGAATACCAGACCACCTGATCTGCCTCTTGAGAAACCTATATACAAGTCAGGAAGCAACAATTAGAACTGGACATGGAACAACAGAATGGTTCCAAACAGGAAAAGGAGTACGACAGGGCTGTATATTGTTACCCTGCTTATTTAACATATATGTAGAGTATATCATGAAAAATGCTGGGCTGGAAGAATCACAAGCTGGAATCAAGTTTACCGAGAGAAATATCAATAACCTCAGATATGCAGATGACACAACCCTTATGGCAGAAAGTGAAGAAAAACTAAAGAGCCTTTTGATGAAAGTGAAAGAGGAGAGTGAAAAAGTTGGCTTAAAGCTCAACATTCAGAAAACTGAGATCACAGCATCTTGTCCCATCACTTCATGGGAAATAGATGGGGAAACAGTGGAAACAGTGGCTGACTTTATTTTATGGGCTTAAAAATCACTGCAGATGGTGATTGCAGCCATGAAATTGAAAGATGCTTACTCCTTGGAAGGAAAGTTATGACCTACCTGGACAGCAATTAAAAAGTAGAGATATTACTTTGTTAACAAAAGTCCATCTAGACAAGGCTATGGTTTTTCCAGTAGTCATGTATGGGTGTGAGAGTTGGACTATAAAGAAAACTGAGCACCAAAGAATTGTTGCTTTTGAACTATGGTGTAGGACTCTTGAGAGTCCCTTGGACTGCAAGGAGATCCAACCAGTCCATCCTAAAGGAGATCAGTCCTGAGTATTCACTGGAAGAACTGATGTTGAAGCTAAAACTCCAACACTTTGGCCACCTGATGTGAAGAGCTGACTCATTTGAAAAGATCCTGATGTTGGGAAAGGTTGGGGGCGAGAGGAGAAGGGGACAACAGAGGATGAGATGATTGGATGGCATCACTGACTCAATGGACATGAGTTTCGGTAAACCCTGGGAGTTGGTGATGGACAGGGAGTACTGACATGCTGCTGTTCATGGGGTCGCAAAGAGTCAGACACGACTTTGTGACTGAAATGAACGGAACTGAACTGAATCATATTTCACTTTACAATAAAGACCTAAACATGTAGTAAGAGAAGCATTATAATGTAGCAAGAACACAGATCTTAGAACTATAAAGACCTATATTTAGAAATGAACCCGGTAACACCTTGATAGGTAGCTTTATGCTCCATCTGTATTTAAGAATCAATATTAACCCTTAGGATCTTGGAAAGATAGAGTAAAATTACAGATACTACTCAGCACAATGGTTAGCAGATAGAAAATGTTTATTAAATGGAAGTATTAAATCATTTGTTAACTGGCTCTTCCATGCTTATAGACTCAAACTTTCCTTTGATACACAGTCAGAGCAGGTTTTAGAAAATATAAAAGTTGATGACACTCAATGGTGGCTATTCCCATGTGGTTCAGTTCAGTTCAGTTACTCAGTCGTGTCCGACTCTTTGCGACCCCATGAATCACAGCATGTCAGGCCTCCTTGTCCATCACCAACTCCGCGAGTTCACCCAAACTCATGTCATTGAGTCGGTGATGCCAATCAGCCATCTCACCTCTGTCATCCCCTTCTCCTCCTGCCCCTAATCCCTCCAAGCATCAAAGTATTTTCCAATGAGTCAACTCTTCGCATGAGGTGGCCAAAGTATTGGAGTTTCAGCCTCAGCATCAGTCCTTCCAATGCACACTTATGACTGGTATCCTTTAGAATGGACTGGTTGGATCTCCTTGCATCCAAGGGACTCTCAAGAGTCTTCTCCAACATCACAGTTCAGAAGCATCAATTCTTCGGTGCTCAGCTTTCTTCACAGTCCAACTCTCACATCGATACATGACTATTGGAAAAACCATAGCCTTGACTAGATGGACTTTAGTTGGCAAAGTAATATTTCTGCTTTTTAATATGTTATCTAGGTTGATCATAACTTTCCTTCCAAGAAGTAAGAGTCTTTTAATTTCACGGCTGTAATCACCATCTGCAGTGATTTTGAAGCCCAAAAAATAAAGTCAGCCACTGTTTCCACTGTTTCCCCATCTATTTCTCATGAAGTGATAGGACCAGATGCCATGATCATAGTTTTCTGAATGTTGAGCTTTAGCCAACTTTTTCACTCTCATCTCTCACTTTCATTAAGAGGCTTTTTAGTTTCTCTTCACTTTCTGCCATAAGGGTGGTATCATTTGCATATTTGAGGTTATTGATATTTCTCCGGGCAATCTTGATTCCAGCTTGTGCTTCCTCCAGCCCAGAGCGTCTCATGATGTACCCTGCATATAATTTAAATAATCAGGGTGACAATATACACCCTTGACATACTCCTTTACTTCTTTGGAACCAGTCTGTTGTTCTATGTCCAGTTCTAACTGTTGCTTCCTGACCCGCATACAGGTTTCTCAAGAGCAGGTCAGGTGGTCTGGTATTTCCGTCTCTTTCAGAATTTTCCACAGTTTATTGTGGTCCACAGAGTCACAGGGAGGCCTAGCGTGCTGTGATTCATGGGGTCGCAAAGAGTCGGACACGATTGAGTGACTGAACTGAACTGAACTGAACACAGTCAAAGGCTTTGGCATAGTCAAAAAGCAGAAATAATGTTTTTCTGGAACTCTCTTGCTTTTTTGATGATCCAGCAGATGATGGCAATTTGATCTCTGGTTCCTCTGCCTTTTCTAAAACCAGCTTGAACATCTGGAAGTTCACAATTTCTATATGCTGAAGCCTGGCTTGGAGAATTTTGAGCATTATTTTACTAGCGTGTGAGATGAGTGCAATTGTGCGGTAGTCTGAGCATTCTTTGGCATTGGCTTTCTTTGGGATTGGAATGCAAACTGACCTTTTCCAGTCCTGTGGCCACTGCTGAGTTTTCCAAAATTGCTGGCATATTGAGTGTAGCACTTTTCCAGCATCAACTTTCAGGATTTGAAATAACTCAACTGGAATTCCATCACCTCCACTAGCTTTGTTTGTAGTGATGCTTCCTAAGGCCCACTTGACTTCACATTCCAGGATGTCTGGCTCTAGGTGAGTGATCACACCATCATGATTTTCTGGGTCATGAAGATTTTTTTTTTTTTTTGTACAGTTTTTCTGTGTATTCTTGCCATGTCTTCTTAATATCTTCTGCTTCTGTTAAGTCCATACTATTTCTGTCCTTTATCGAGCCCATCTTTTCATGAAATGTTCCTCTGGTATCTTTAATTTTTTTGAAGAGATCTCTAGTCTTTCCATTCTGTTGTTTTCCTCTATTTCTTTGCATTGATCATTGAGGAAGGCTTTCTTATGTCTCCTTGCTATTCTTTGGAACTGTGCATTCAAATGGGAATATCTTTCCTTTTCTCCTTTCTTTTCACTTCTCTTCTTTTCACAGCTATTTGTAAGGCCTCCCCAGACAGCCACTTTGCTTTTTTGCCAGACAGCCACTTTGCTTTTTTGCATTTCTTTTCCATGGGGATGGTCTTGATCCCTGTCTCCTGTACAATGTCACAAACCTCCATCCATAGTTCATCAGGTAATCTATCAGATCTATGCCCTTTAATCTATTTCTCACTTCCACTGTATAATCATAAAGGATTTGATTTAGGTCATACCTGAATGGTCTATGTTTTCCCTACTTTCTTCAATTTGAGTCTGAATTTGGCAATAAGGAGTTCATGATCTGAGCCATAGTCAGCTCCTGGTCTTGTTTTTGCTCCCTGTATTGAGCTTCTCCATCTTTGACTGCAAAGAATATATCAATCTGATTTCAGTGTTGACCATCAGGTGATGCCTGTGTGTGGAGTCTTCACTTTTGTTGTTGGAAGAGAATGTTTGCTATGACCGGTGCATTCTCTTGGCAAAACTTTATTAGCCTTTGTCCTGCTTCATTCCATATTCCAAGGCCAAATTTGCCTATTACTCCAGGTGTTTCTTGACTTCCTACTTTTGCATTCCAGTCCCCTATAATGAAAAGGACATCTTTTTTGGGTGTTACTTCTAAAAGGTCTTTTAGGTCGTCATAGAACCATTCAAGTTCAGCTTCTACAGTATTACTGGTTGGGGCATAGGCTTGGATCACTGTGATGTTGAATGGTTTGCTTTGGAAATGAACAGAGATCATTCTGTCGTTTTTGAGATTGCATCCAAGTACTGCATTTCGGACTCTTTTGTTGACCATGATGGCTACTCCATTTCTTCTAAGGGAAGAAGTAGATCCTGTCCAGAGAAGTAGATATAATGATCATCTGAGTTAAATTCACCCATTCCAGTCCATTTTAGTTCGCTGATTCCTAGAATGTAAACGTTCACTCTTGCCGTCTCCTGTTTGACCACTTTCATTTTGCCTTGATTCATGGACCTAACATTCCAGGTTCCTATGCAATATTGCTGTTACTGCATTGGACCTTGCTTCTATCACCAGTCACATCCACAGCTGGGTATTGTTTTTGCTTTGGCTCTACCCCTTCATTCTGTCTGGAGTAATTTCTCCACTGATCTCCTGTAGCATATCGGGCACCTACTGACCTGCGGAGTTCTTCTTTCAATATCCTATCATTTTGCCTTTTCATAGTGTTCATAGGGTCTCAAGGCAAGAATTCTGAAGTGGTTTGCCATTCCCTTCTCCAGTGGACCACATTCCAGTGTGGTGCTTGGTGTTTCAGGCTGCACTAATATTATTACATTTCAGCTTCAGCATAAGATTCAGAATTCCCCCTTGCAGGGAAAGGAAATACAGAAAATTGTATTCCTCCCCTTTGGTGCATCAACTTATAAATTATATGCATCACCATTAAGCAAAGTCCACTGGCCATTACAAGTAAAATGACCATGCTCAATGGCACAGAAAGCAGTAAAACTGAGTCCTCTATTAGCTCAGGAAAGGGAAGAGAATCTGAGGTAATGGTTTGTATAAATAATGTCCTCTATACCAACTTTTCTCTCTTATATTGACTTTGGTTCTTCTATTACAATCCCACCCTTGAATAAAACGTTCAGAACAACCCTTCTGGACATATATTCTTGCTTTTTTTTTCTTCCCTTATCCATTCCTCTGTTGATAGACATTCACTTAGCTTCTAGTCTTATCCTGTCAACGCACTATTCCCTTGATGATCACTCTTTACACTGCACTCAGTCACCAAAATACAACAGCACAAATCCTAGAATGAAAGGAAACTTCGCTTCATGTTTAGAAAATAAGTTCTGGAAAACCTAAAAAACAGAGTTTGATGTGATGAGTGGAACTATTGAATATTTGTTTTTTTTTTTTTTACTAGAAGTATAGTACCCATCGACAGCAATCCCAGTTTTGTTTATCTTGGTATCAGTCAAACCACAGTTATGTTGCTGTGTTCTGGGCTATTCACTTAGAAAGATAAAGATAAACTGTAATACATTCAGAGAAGTGCAATCTGAATGGTGAGAAAATTCTAATACCAAGTTATATGACCAACAATTGAACTAAGAAATTGGGATGCATAGCCAGGAAATAAGGACCCTCAGGCTGGACATGATTGCTGTCTTCAAATATGTGAAGAGCTGGCTGTCATGTGGGAGAAGCGTTAGGCTTTTCTATTTAACCCAAGGGTATAGTGAGAACCAGTGGGTAGAAGCAAAAATCAAACTTAATTTGGCTTATTTTAAGGAAGATCTATCAGAACCAAGCCACACATATTTGGCTGCCTCAGGAGGTAGTAAGTTCCCTGTCAGAAAAATAATTCAAGCCAACTGATAACCATGTGATAGGATTATTGCAGAGATCTCAAGCATGAGATAGAGACTGGACAAATATCTTTAGGTAGACTGATAATATAATTTATCATCCAAACCCAGACTAGTGTGTAAAGAGATTCCATGATCAACTGTTACATACTTTTCTGTATCACAGAAAAATCAGCATAAACTAAAACTATCTTAAAGAAAAGTAAGATATGTTGCCTTTCTGAATTTAGGGTATCTTCCAATTCTGAGATTCTTTTACACTATTTCTTAACATTAAAATATCAAAAGCACTTTTAATTATCTCCATTCCTGGGTATATTTGCAAAACAAAGAATTTTTGAACAGTCGATGCTGGAAATTTTTTTGATTCTGTGGTAAGTCAATGGGATATATTGTGAATGGGTTGGTATCTTTGTTTTGCAGTTTTAAAACTCATTGTGCAGTTGCCTTTATGGAGACCTTGATTACAGGTAAGGTAAGTCCAGAATACAACCTTACAACAAAATGCATAGCATATTTTTAGCTAGCCTTATGAAAAGATTTCATGGTCTCCCAGATTTATCCACAGGCTAGTCTAGTAATGGGAGGGAGGAGGACTGAGTCCCCGCTGTGATCCACGTGCCACACTAGGCACTATACACTATTCTGTATCTGCCAACATCTCTAACAGGTTGGCATTTTCACTTTGTCAGGTAGATTTTATGGTCTCCATTTTGTAGATAAGAAAATTAAATTTGAGAGACATTTCATAACTTGTCCATGAACATAAACTTAACAAGTTGGAGAATTAGAATTTGAATTCATAGGTTTTCGGAGCATATGCTTGCTACATTCCAGACACCAGTAAAGAAGACAACTAACATTCATATGTACTTTTTCAAGTGGTGTTGGGAGCTGGGCAGAAATACATGGGAAGGTACACAAATCTATTTTCACAGCACACATGGAGTTAAGCATGAGTTACTACTATTACCACATATTATGGATTAGAATCCTGAGTTAACGAAAGCCACATGCATTCCAAAGCTCGTGCTCATCCTGTTCTAATATACTGTCCAGAAATGTTTATCAGCAGCAAGGACTAAACTCTAAAATAAAGGATAGAATGAAACAAATAAAAATAAAAGTCCTTTCTCCAGATCATTTAAGAATTTTGTGTTAAACTCCAACATTTTAATCTCCTCCCTTCTTTTTCCCAGTTCCCTCACATCCTTGCTTTCTGTAAAATTATAAATTAAGTAATGAGCACCAGAAAGAGATTTCAGCAGAGCTAAACTAAAACAAGAAGGCTGAACACAAGAAAATAGTTCTGTAACATGTTCCAAGGAGAAATTCCAAAAGAGAATGAAATATTTCCTGGTGTAAAATGCCCTCAGTGGACTGAAACATTTCCTTGGAACCCAAGACAACAGGTAAAGTCTGTTTCTCATTAGCTTGTGTGATAATGACCCTATCTTACATTTTCTATTTCTTTGGAATTCATTTGTTTTCATTACATCAGGTGGTTGTTATTATGATGTGTTAATGGGCTTCAAGCAGGGCTGTCCTCTGTGACTCAGACTCTGATTACTAAAATGAGAGTTTTGATATTTCTTATTATACCAATTCAGTTTTGCATTGCAATTGTTAATATTCTTGTCCACCAGAGCAGTGCTCTGAATTTCAAAGGCATGCAAAGGAAAGAAAGCGAGAATTTCATTTTTATTTTCAACTTTATATTTCTTTCACTGAAAAGTTTGCCTTTCATGACTTTAGCACCACATTTTAATTCTTGAGTGCCCCTAGTTTCATTGCTAAAAATCTTTGAGAACATTTTTAAACATAAATACACACACACACACACACACACACACTCAATTTCCCTCTCTTCTTTAAATTCTGGGCTCATATACCATTTTCTGGCATCAACAGCCTTCTTCTGATTCTATTCCCACAGGAAACTACCTCTAGCCATCTAGGTATGACCTTTTGATTCAAAATCATGGTAATGAATTCTGTAGCTCATTACTTTCAAATATAAATTAAGTTAGATAAATTGCTCCTAAGTGTTAACTCCTCTTCAAGGGTGAGCCCCACTACTAATGCAATACCAATGCTGTTTTACATGTGTAAGAAATGAAAGCTTTGAAGCCAGAGACCAAACTCATTGTCTTTGTAAGAAGCTCTGGTCTGATTCAAACCAGGGCTATTTTTTGGAAGCTCATGCTAAATAGATCCTTCAAAATGAGCATTTTCATATTGCCCATTCTGTTTATCCAGAGCCTCTCATGATCCTGAATGCATACTTCTCTTCACTCTCTACCAACAGAAACAGCAAACACCCTATTTAACTAGAGAACAAATGAACTTTTTAAATGCCTAAATCTATGTTTACGCACACAAGATGAGATTGGTATTTACCTAAGGGGACAGGCTTTACTCACTAATGTGCACTTTACAATAACCTAAGAAAACAAAGATAACCTTCTCCCTCCCAGGAAAATGGTGCTTGTGATGATCACAGCACTGCTAAACAGCCTTGCTTTTCCAGACATGACAGAAATACATTTGGGTGAACACATTTTTGTTTCTATGTCTATGGAAAGATTCCTTTATGCTTTCTTTGTTTGGGTAATTGTTAATGTTATTGCTGTTTATACCATAGGACTTGTGGATAAAGCTGGCATTTCTGACTGCCTCAGCTTTTCTGATGTCTACCACATGTCGGTTTACCTTACATTATTTCTCTTCATCTCCCCCGCCCCCAAAACATTCAGCATCACAGATGGCATTTTATAGACAGCTATTTTTGTGTGAGTGGGGGTGTTTAACTTTGCATTCAGCAGAGGACAGAAGATGTCATGAGGGTTTTGTGCCCCAAAGTGCGCTGTTATGTCCCTGCTTCTCTTTGAAATTAATTGTGTCTTTCCTAGTCACTGATTAAATAGATGTTTGGAGTGTGTCTGTAGGCAGTCCTTTCTGTTTTCTCCTGTTTGTTAGGGTCAGATTGTATTTATAAAGATTTCATACAACAGTGTCTTGAGATCTTTATAATATGAAAATTTAGACTAGAGCTGTTGAGGAGTCACAGAATTGAAACACACTGGGACAAAAATACAAGAGACAAATGAAAAGCAAATTGTAAGCTATTTGATGAGACATTCCTTTTCATATACAGAATAGTTATACCTATGTTTATATCATTGAATGGGAGACAAAATGTGACCTTATCACTTTAGGATAAAATCATTTTTTGAAGCACTCAAGCAAATAAGACAAAAGGAATTCTTAAAATAATCCTAAGCCTAATGATTTATCTAGTCACTATTGACCAAAAGTGTGTAAACAAATGAAATTACAAAAATCAAAGAGATTACAGTAAGGATGCTATCACTAGTTTGTCTACCAAAAATAGAAGTATTTGTATTGTTGAATAGAACTTTTGAAAATGTAGCTCTTCAAAACAAAATGGAGAAAGTTAAAAGAAAAACCAGAAGGTATGAGAAAGAGGAAGATTAGGGGAGGAAGTGAAGATATCAAAAATTATAAACAATTTGTGACAGAATTGTTGGCAACGGGTAAACAACAGCAATATTGATAAAAATCACAAACTCACATGCCTGTGGGGTTCAAAAATAACATAAGTGAAGGTGGAAAGCAAGGTGATTTAAGCTATGATCCTGAAACATTTCTGATTTAAATCCATAGAATATTTTTTTTCTCCTGCAAATAAACCTGCTCTCTCATTTATGTTTTGTGTTCTGCCTGTTATTTTTCTACTTTTGATAGAGCTATGGGCACAAGGAGGAATTCATTTCCTCAAAGCTGTGTTTGAGGAATAGTGGAATGGAATAATAGTGGAAGGGTTCTGATAAGGATCATTGGCACAAGGGCTCTGTGCTAGGAAAAGTAAAAATAATAGCTGCTAATGCAATGCTTTTAAAAGTATGGTATATTGAAAATTAATCAAGGGCTGGAATATTTACTATGCATCCTCAGCACTTCTTGTGCTTGATACGCAGAAGGCATTTATCAAAACTTTACCGAATTTAATTTTTACAAATATCAGGAAAACCTAGGACAGAATTGACTATGATGGCTCCACAAAGAATGAGAGTAAGAGAAGAAAATGTAATTGGAGAAAGAAATGGTGACCCACTCCAGTATTCTGGCCTGGGAGATCCCATGGATAGAGAAGACTGGCGAGCTAAAGTCTATAGGGCTCCAAAGAAGTTGGACATGACTGAGCAACGAAACAAGGAGAAGAAAAGGTGATCATGTCCGTCTCTATACTGTAGCATTTGAAACTGATCTCCATTCACTGAGCATGTGTTCTTGAGTATGTATATATTTAAATGTGTGTGCAAATTTTCCTCTATAACTCAGAAAGCCTCAGGTCCTGCCACTGTGTGGCCATGAAAATGTCCTTATCAGGATAATTTAGTTGTGTGAGGAGGGGATGACGAGCTTATGCCATCTGCCCCCAGGCCCATATCAAAGTTGTTTGTTTAATTTTTTTAAGTTTTTCTGTTTTGTTTTTTAGTATTTTAAGTGTTTATTGAATTTGTTATAATATTGCTTCTGCTTTATGCTTTTGTTTTTTTGGTCACAAGGTATGTGGGATCTTAGCTTTCCAACCAGGGATCAAACCCACCCCACTGCATTGGAAAGTGAGGTCCCAAACCCTGAACCACCAGGAAAGTCATAACGTGTATACTATGACTCCCATAATGTGTCACCAAGAAAGTCTAAATTATGCTTCCTGGATTAAAGTTAAGTGAACAAAGAAATGAAGAATGCATTTTTCAAAGATCTCCAGTTAGAATTGTAAAGGCTCAAAGTGGAGGAGAAATATTCCAATTACTCCTGAAAATTTTTATGTAAACTCTTTCATGTCCTAATGGCCAAGTTAACAAGGTTCACAACAAAGTGTCCCTATAATTGATACCTCACAGCAAGCCTTGAGGGATGCAGACCTTTTACTTGAGAGAAACATTAAGCTCAAGTCTGTAGCCGCATTACATTTAGTATTTTACCTTTGAAATTTTTCATTATACGTGAAACTAATAGCCTGTCCTAGTCATTCTGAATAGAAAGAGAAGAGTGTGCAACATTATGATTGCACTGGTTTTGCAGGGTCAAGTGAAATAGGAAACAAGGTTCTTATCCATACAAGTCAGTTAAGAGACTTCTACTTGTTTATGTGCAGTTTGGGGAAAGTGTCATATACCTAAAACATTGACCTCCATGCTCAATTATTGTTAGTTTGTTGAGAACCCACTACTATATTCCCTAGATTTCCTGATTTGTTTGAATTCAGTTATCAAATCAGTCACTCAGTCGTGTCCAACTCTTTGTGATCCCATGGACTGCAACACGCCAGGACTCCCTGTCCATCATCAACTCCTGGAGTTTACTCAAACTCACCTCCATTGAGTCGGTGATGCCATCCAACCGTCTCATCCTCTGTTATCCCCTTCTCCTCTGCCTTCAATCTTTCCCAGCATCAGAGTCTTTTCAAATGAGTCAGCTCTTCACACCAGGTGGCCAAAGAATTGGAATTTCAGCTTCAACATCAGTCCTTCCAATGAACACTCAGGACTTATTTCCTTTAGGTTGGACTGGTTGGATCTCCTTGCAGTCCAAGGGACTCTCAAGAGTCTTCTTCAACACCACAGTTCAAAAGCATCAGTTCTTCGATGCTCAGCTCTTTATAGTCAAACTCTCACATCCATACATAACTATTGGAAAACCATAGCCTTGACTATGGAAAAACCATAGCCTTAACAATTATATAGTGGAAGAGAGAAATAGATTTAAAGGACTAGATCTGACAGAGTGCCTGACGAACTATAGATGGAGGTTCATGACACTGTACAGGAGACAGGGAGCAAGACCATCCCCAAGAAAAAGAAATGCAGAAAAGCAAAATGGCTGTCTGGGAAGGCCTTACAAATAGCTGTGAAAAGAAGAGAAGCAAAAAGCAAAGGAGAAAAGGGAAAGATATTCCCATTTGAATGCAGAATTCCAAAGAATAGCAAGGAGAGATAAGAAAATCTTCCTCAGTGATCAATGCAAAGAAATAGAGGAAAACAACAGAAGGGAAAGACTAGAGATCTCTTCAAGAAAATCAGAGATACTAAGGGAACATTTCATGCAAAGATGGGCTCAATAAAGGGCAGAAATGGTATGGATCTAATAGAAGCAGAAGATATTAAGAAGTGGTGGCAAGAATACACAGATGAACTGTACAAAAAAGATCTTCACAACCCAGATAATCATGATGGTGTGATCACTCACCTAGAGACAGACATCTTGGAATGTGAAGTCAAGTGGTCCTTAGGAACCATCACTACGAATAAAGCTAGTGAAAGTGATGGAATTACAGTTAAGCTGTTTCAAATCCTAAAAGATGATGCTGTGAAAGTGCAGCAATTTTGGAAAACTCAGCAGTGGCCACAGGACTGGAAAAGATAACTTTTCACTCCAATGCCTAAGAAAGGCAATGCCAAAGAATGCTCAAATTACCATACTATTGTTTGAATTACCAGGGGGCATTATCACCAAATCATTTAACTGCACATTTTGAATTATTTCATTTGATAGATAAGATGGATAGATAGATAGATAGATAGATGGATAGATAGATAGATAGATGATAGATAAGGGGGCTTCACTGGTGGCTCCGTGGTAGAGAATCTGCCTACTAATGCAGGACATGTGAGTTTGATTCCTGGGGAAGGAAATGGTAACCCACTCCAGCATGCTGGCCTGGGAAACCCCATGGGCAGAGGAACCTGGCAGGCTATAGTTCATGGGGTTGTAAAAGAGTCAGACATGGCTTAGTGACGAAACAACAATAAACAACATATAGATTATTCAGAAAAATTTTGAAAACACTTTTGTATTGAATAACTGACTAGCTAATCAATTACTTAGCTAATCAATTACTTCAGCAATACTGTTTTAAATAGTGAGTATGGGGCAGGCATTATGTGGCTATTGGCAGTGCAAGGACATTGGTCCCTACTTCCCTGGATCTGCAGATAGCCTTGGGCTAGTTGGTCAGTTTTAAGGTTTGTGACATTAAGGACTTTTATTTTTCCAAACGGTTTCTTTATTTAAAAATCTATTATTTGCATCTTCTTGTTTATGGCAAGCCTGTGCATAATAAACTCTGATTTTTCATTCTAGTGTTGGGAAAACCATACAGTCCCATGAGGTAAGACATTTGTCTGTCAGATTCACTGTTCTAAAGAATTTTCTGGACAACACAGCACTTCTGTGCCAAGGAATTCTATTATTATGGTTTATTAATGCTTCCTGCAGAATCATTATCTCCAAATTCAATATGAAATAAAATTATATTTTTTCTATATGGCACAAAGTGAAATATGCATGGAAATCCATTGCATCATTCTGATCAATTATTAATTTATATACTTAAGAAGCTTAAACAATGCAAGACAAAATAATGTGCTATGACCAACTTCTAATTCCTTCTTCAATTATTTCCCAACTGCTACTAGGTAGGAGGAGAAGACTGCTCCTCCTGCTGCAAGATAAATTATCTTCAGTATTGATTTTAGGATCTAAATGGAATTTTTGAGGCAGAAAAAGAAAAGAAGAGAATAACGGAATAAAAATCTCAAAGCTCCTTTTCCTAAAACTACCCTTCCTGGGCTAAGAGTGATTTTGCCTACCAATTTAAACAACTCAGGGATTTACCTTTAAAGTAATAATGTGCTTCAGAGGATTGGAGAGAAAAATGGAGCCATCTTAGTGGTAGTTCATAAGCAGGGACAGGCATTGCAAATTAATATTTTCACTCATTTGGGCCATTTTTCAAGGTTACTAGACCCACCTTCTCCAGGCACTATAAAAGAGCTGAATATTAGTCCTGAATCTGCCATGAACTAGGTCATATCAACAGCTGAATTTTGTTTGTTTGTCTAATTTTTCAAATTTATTCAAAGCTTAGTTTAATAAAGAATGATACTACATAATCTCTAAAATACTTTTCAGATCTCTGAATCTAAATCATATTGGTAATTTATTTACCAGTTCACAATAACCGAACGTATTATTTTATCAGATTCTTGCCCCACCCAGTTCACCTTATTTGACTTTAAGGGGAGCAGTCTGGAGAGGGGTAGTGAATATATTAAAATATTTTCTTAAAAAAAAAAAACTCAGACCAGTTTTCCAGTCATAAAATTGATATGAATCTTGAACCTGTAACTAATCTTTTCCAGATACTAACACTTTACAAAAAATAAAATACACTAATGAGGTACTGTTTTAATTCCACTAAATTTTTTCTGTTTCAAAAGAGTAGGACAAGCATCAATATCTTGTTCATAGTAAAAACATGAATTGCCTTAATACTTAGCAATAAACTTGTTCTACTTTTGGACATTGTTCTCTAAGGCAGAATCCTTTTTTTTTTTTTTTTTCCCTAAGTGCATTTAGCATGTGACAATTTAAAAATGTATGAGATCAACACCTTTCCAAAGGTACTTTGCACAGTACTGAAACTCTTACAAGTAATATTCTCTTACAGTATTGAAAACCCAATTAGTAAACAGTCTAGTACTCAATCCTCAAAGCTCTCCCACAATAGAATCCTCTGCAAGGACTTGTACTGTACAGTGTTTTAAATAACCGAGCTCATCATAAGGATTGTAACACAGAAATGAGTTCTCTGTAAATATTAGAAATTATCTGGCCCTCATAAATGTTTACTCTGCTTATTATCTGCAAACTTCCTGGATTAAATGTTTAATATGAATATGTTACTATCCACCAAAGATTGATTCTGGCAGGGTATATGTTGATACCAGCAAGAAATAAATAGGGAGACATTAAAAGGTATGAAACCTTAAAACAATAGCTTAAAGGTGTTTAATAAACTACAGATGGCTTACACCATTTAAGCAAATATTTGGTGGGAGATGGGAAACAGTCAAGACCAAGATGAAATCATTTGAAAATAATGTCTCCTATGCAATATGTTGTAATTAAAGCTGGATAAGCAATATAGACTTCTTATTATCTGTCCTCACATTACAGGAGAGATGAAGGATGTTAAGATATGGGAGCAAAAAACCAGAAAAAAAAAAGTTGAAAAGTATTCAAAGTAGTAATCTTAGATTTTAAAATCCTAAATAAGAACTCTTAACATTAACATAAAGCTAGGCACATACACATCCAATCTCCAAAGACACTTACACAGATCAGTGGTCACACATACACAGATCAGCTTTTAATTATTACCATTATAGCTACCACTATTGTTTATGAAAGAAAAGAAAAAGTTTGAAGCAAAGGAGAAAATAAAAGCAAGCTTAATTTCAAGGCAGATGGAAGCTGAAGGTCAAACAAGTTTGATGATTTCAGCCACTTTCTCCTCCAGAAACACTTTGGAATTTAGCAAAACACCCCACATCTACCCCTCTTCTATTATTGAGTGAGTGGATCAAACTGAAACATAGCTCTCCCCCCTTAGGCTATGCTCAGAAGATGAGCAGCAGAAAGCACGGGAACATTGTCCGGGTACAGATGGGAGAAGATGGCAGGAGGCAGACAGAGGAGAAGCTGGGTCAGTTCATTGATGTTCTACTCATTCATAATTGAACCTGTGTGCAGACTTGGTGCGAGAAGACACCCTTACTGCAGGTATTGTCTCTGGAAAGTGACATCAAACTATGTTTTCTAATATCTCCATGTAATTTTTTAGAGTAAAGGAGTCTGCCATGCCTATACGCATGCTAAGTCACTTCAGTGTGTCTGGCGTTTTGCTAGCCCGTGGAATGGAGCCCACCAGGCTCCTCTGTCCATGGGATTCTCCAGGCGAGAATACTAGAGTGAGTCGTCATGCCCTCTTCCAGGGGATCTTCCTTACCTAGAGATGGAACCCACGTCTCTTATGTCTCCTGCATTGGCAGGAGGGTTCTTTACCACTAGTGCCACATGGGAAGCCACAAAGGAGTCTGGACCCTAGTAAACATTCTAATGAGTTCTATGTCATATTCCTCCACTCTCAACTGATTTAAAACAATGTTCTCTTTAGGGACTTCCCTGGCAGTCCAGTGGTTGGGACTCTGGGTTCCCAATGCAGGATTTGATTGCTCATCAGGGAACTAAGATCCTACATGCCACACGGTGCAGACAAAAAAATAAAATAAACATCTGCAGATTTGAAATAACAAAAAAATTATAAAATTTTCTCTTTTTATCTCTTCAGTGAACTAGTGCATTATGTACTGGTTAGAATTTCTCTGAATAAGGAGTTATTTGTATTAATACATAAAGGAACATGCTGTAATATATTCCATTAAATATATGCTCTGGGGCTAGAGTAGGGCAAGGTTTTAGGGAGAGCATGTCTAATGATGCAGAAGTCAATATAATTATCAGGAATCAACAGGTTTTATAAATTGTCACCAAGTTGGGTTAGTGTAACATATGCAGGCATTAAAATTAATCTTTTGCATCAAAAAATGAAGTGACTATCATAAAGAAAAAACCCCATATATTTCCCCAAAAGCATCTTTAATAGTTACTTTCATGTCTGAATCATGACATATGTCACCTCTCCCACCTTGGGTGACTTCTTTACTCTTATACAATGTAATTCTCTTCTTCAAGATTAAATCCATATGGCTTGGATTATTTCCCTTAATCAACCAACCATTGTTGATTTTCCACATTATAGGTGTCCCTATCTTTTTTTAATTTTTTTTTCTAATTGTGGTACAAATCACAAATCATACTATTTTAACTACCTTTAACTATACAGTTCAGTGGCACTGAGTGCATTCACTGTTCTGTGCAGCTCTCATAATCATTCATCTCCCAAGTTTTTCATGTTTATAAACTGAAAATCTGTCCCAAATATATATTAATGCATATGCATAGAATCTGGAAAAATGTACAGATAAACCTACTTGCACAGCAGAAATAGAGACATAGAGAACAAATGTATGGACACCGAGGGGCAAAAATGGGGGGTGAACTGGGAGACTGGGGTTGATATATATATATACTACTATGTATACCAGAGATAAACCAGTAAGAACTTACTGTATAGCATAGGCCAGTGGCACAAGGTACAATCTGTTTGTAGAACATATATTAGGTTGCCCTATCTTAATGGAAGATTTAGTTAAACATGAACTTCCCTGAATTCTCCTCTGTTCTGAGCACATCCACTCTTGCCCAAACAATCATACAAAATTCTGAAATTGTTGATTCACCTTTGATTAAGAAATGGTTCTTCAGTAAGTCCTCATAAAACCCTGGGAGTCAGAGGGGAAATAATGAAACTCAGGGAAAGGAGAATACAAAAAAAGAATGGAGAGAGAAGTGCCAGACATAAATAGAAGAGAAGCAATAAGGACTGCTTTCCTTTTGTTTATAGTTGCAAAAGCCAAGGAGTGGTTTGGAAGTTTTCAGAACCAGGAGCCTGAAAGATGAAGGCCACAGAATGAAGATGAGGAGGCTGAGAAAAGCAGACACAGATGCAGATACCATTCCTAAAGAAAGAGTCAATTCATTTTATTGCTTGGGGATCCAAAAGAAGCTACTTCAAATCAAATCAGTCATGCAATAGATGTGGGATTTCAATTTTTACAGGTTGATTAGATTCTATTTTTCACTGAACCCTGTGGATTTTGAGAGGGCTTGAAACTCCTTTCAGTGCTTTGCAATAGTTCCCTCCATGTAAATTGTCTGCAGAGGGGCTGCTCTGTAGCTTAGCTATCAAACAATAGCATGGAAAGGACAGATGCCACCATGGATCCCTGCTGAGGATTTGAATCACATGTCTGGTCTTCTAGTTCCCAGATCACCTGAGCAAAAGGAAACACTCCCCATCAGCAGTCATAGACTGTTCAGTTTTCCAAAACGTGACTTCCTAAAGGGTAAATATCCCTCCCTGTCCCACGTGCACAAACACAAAGAAGAGTGGTTCTGGCCCACTGAGCCCATGATATCTGAGGCATCAAGAGGAACAGAAGTTTGGCAAACAGAGATGCAAGCTGCCATTGCAACTGAGCTCTCAAGTGAGGACACATTACTCTGGAGGAGCTGAGCACCTGTGACAGGTGCATGATACCAAGCGCCCTGGGTCTCTCTAATCAGAGGGGCTAATAAGCAGATACAGTGAAGGTCCCTGCTTTCCCCGATTGCATATATCCCAGACAACTCTGTGGTGTTGATTAAAACTGTCCATTGGTAGGCACCCAGCGTTGCTATGTGATCAGAGAAACATGTAAGTATAATGCAACCGGGGCAAATCAATTTCTCCTGGGCTTGACTCCATTTAAACCATGTGAAAGCGAGTGGGAAGAAATCAGGCATTGGCAGACTTAGGATTTCAAGCTGGCACAGGCAAGCTGAGGGAGAAAGTTTTGTGTGCCACGTTGTGAATGATTATAGCAAGACTCAGGTGGATAAGCAGGAAGTGAGAGGTCTATGCTCTTGGGTTTTCATTTCCAAAATGATTTTGTTGAGGTCTTTTCAATTTAATCCTAGAAATAAACAACTGAGGAGAGCAAGTGGTGATTGAAAGGAGGAAGGGAAAGATGACTTCGGGAGGCTGTTTCTGAGGAGGCTGGCTCCCTAAGCCCTTCACGATTTAAAGAGGAGGCTAAGAGTTTTAATTAGATTTTAAATTCTCTTAGTAGTGGGGAAAGGTTTGGGTGCTCTGTGGCCTGATCCGCAAGCACAAGAGGCAGCTGTGTTTCAAAGCTGACCTTTATCAGATGGTGGTGTGTTTATTTCAGTCTGTCACAGAAGAGGAACAAGAAAACACTGCTAGGCCATGCAATTTGGGGTATAAAAATACTACAGGACCAAAACAAAAACTAAAGACGTTCTGCCTACTTGATCAAACTCCTAAATACAAGGGTTGGGGGAGAATTCAGGAGGGTTTAAGAGAAGCATGATGGCTCAGCAGTGAAGGAACTGAGGCCAAAAGCTCCTCTCTTAAGAGCTGATGAGAGGAAAATCGAATGCAGAAGAAACAAAGGGAAAGAAACTTGAAATGGGTGGCAAGAAGGTTTTAATTGTTTGATAAAATTCTGGGCAGAAATTAGGCAGTGGTCTACTTAACCGCCCCCACCCCCGCACCTCCTCTTCCTTCATCAAGGTATTTCCTAGGTATCAAAAATCCCAGTACCTTCAGAGACTTAGCTCCAAGGTTAAGAAGGAAATGCTACACTGTACTTTTGTATAATAAAGTTCAGCGATACTCAAACTCTATTTCCTTTTTAATTACAATTTTCTTACCTGAGCCTCAAGTGATTCTAATGTTACCATTAACCCTGGAGGCCCAAGTTATTTTATGTTTAGTGACAAGGATTGTAACTGCAGTTCCCACATGGAACTGAGAGGTAATTTCTTCTCTCGGTGAGCTTTAACCAAGTGGATAGCATCAGACCAAAGTTCCTAGTTACTCATGCCCTGTAGAGAGACAAGCGCCCTAGGGAAAGCTGTGGAATTTGAAATAAACTGAAGATTATATTGCTTCTGAAATATTTGGGCACTGTGGAATTAGAGAACAGACAGCAGAATTTTAAAGTGAGGGATATTCTAAAACCGAGCTTTTCCTAGAAGATGCTCTAGTGCTTGTTTTAATTTTTAAACTGACTCATGAGCCACAATTTATTTGAAAAGTGTTATTAAGGAGGATTATTAAGAAAAGGTGGGGGCCAATCTATTGAAAGGAAATTATATATATATATGTAGGTGTGTGTTAGTCACTCAGTCATGTCCAGCTCTTTGCAACCCCATAGACTCTAGCCCGCCAAGCTCCTCTGTCCATGGAATTCTCTAGGCAAGAACACTGGAGTGGGTTGCCATGCCCTTCTCCAGATCTTCCTAGGGATCGAACCCAGGTCTCTTGCATTGCAGGCAGATTCTTTACCATCTGGGATACCAGGGAAGCCCGTATATATAGTACTTAAATGCATATATATATATATAGTCACATATGTATATTTATGAATACTGTCTAAGCATGGTCTCTAATTCCACTGACAATGACAAGGGTAGAAAAATATATGACACAAATACTCTATGCCCACCCTCATCCATAGCACTGTTATCACAGTATATCATAGCACTTTTGTGTCTCCATTTGGGCCAGATAGTGCTAGCTGGGATATATCCCTACTTTCTGAGCACATAATTTACTTCCCAAACTCCCCGTAGTTAGAAATGACCATGTGACAGTTCTAACAATCAGAATGGCCTAGAAAGGATATATGGTATTTTAGAATGAATCTCTTACAGGTGTTTCTTCCTGGTGGTTGGAATGCAGTTATTTCTAGTGTGGCCAAATTTCCAGAAAGTTGTTACCAGAAGGTAGAACTTCCAGAACAAAAAAAGCAACCAGGCAACAGATGGTGATAAAACTGATCTCTGCAATTGAAAAATGAGAGATCGTGGTTGTACACTAAAAAATACCTGGTAAAATTGCTGTCTGTGATGACTTGACCGCAGACCTTACCTGTTGAGCCAGTAGTCCTAGGATAAGTGTGGGAAAGAGCCAACACCTTGGCCACTATTGTCGAGTTGTTACAAACTATTTAAGAATGAATTCAGAATGGCAGGGCTTCCCAGGTGGCGCTAGTGGTAAATTATCCACCTGTCAATGCAGGAGACATAAGAGATGTGAGTTTTATCCCTGAGTTGGGAAGATCTCCTGGAGGAGGGCACGTGATTCCCCTTCAGTTTTCTTGCCTGGAGAATCCCATGGACAGAGGAGCCTGGCAAGTTATAGTCCATAGAGTCCTGAAGAGTTGGACACGACTGAAGTGACTTACCATACAAGCACGCATGCATAAGAATGGCAATGGAGGGCCAGGGATCAAGAGCCTTATAGATTCAGAAAACACTATTCTGGACCCCATGCAATAAGTTATGACTGAAAAAAAAGTCTTTTTTTTAAAAAATGAATTTTTATTTTTTAGTTTGTTTTGCTTTACAATACTGTATTTGTTTTGCTATACATTGACATGAATCAGCCACGAGTGTACATGAGTGACAAAATCTAACACTATTTCTCAGTTAAACAAAATGACTCAGCCATCCTTGAAAGATCATATTAAGACCGTTACCCTTCCACTCCAGTGTTTCAGCAGCCTTTCTGAGATAGAGGGTGAGGTAGTCTCAGTCAGCCTCATGGGAATTCTGAGTTGGGATGAATCTTCATTATCTCTCCTCCACTAATATTTTGTAACCACATCACAGAATTCATTTTTCTCAACTTCTTTTAAACCCCATCTCTCGTTCTTATGCCCTATAAAATCATCTTTCATTACAGCAGATGAAAGTGGCCTTTATTCTGAGCCTCAGAACCACATATTGTCTGCAACATATTTGGCAGAGGTATTTGACGTCTAGTATGTTTAAACTTTCAGGCAGTGTGCCTTATCTCCTTGTCTAGGTGTAAATGTCTTTGAATCTGGGCCTCTATCTTATATGTCTTTTAGAACTTTGAAAGCTTCCAGCAAAGCACTTTGAATGCAGCTTAATATAATTTTCATGCATTAATAAATTCCCAGTGCATTCAAGCATTCTCTGCTTTTTTCTCCCACCTATAATTAGTAACATTTAATCCTACCACCTACTTCTTGAACCTTCAGGGAGTGCCTTTCTCTGAAGCTTCATGACTAAAATATACATCTCCACTCTCAGGCTCGAAGCTCCCCACCTACCTCTAAAGCTATACTGTCATCTCAACTCAAAGTAAATCATCTTTCTTGCTCAAAATAATAGAACTTCAAAGCCAGTCTAATTAAATTCCTTCTTCCCTCTTCATTTCTTCCATCTTTTTGCTTTTCCTCCTTCCCTCTCTCCTTCTGTACTTTCTTCCTCACTTCCTTTTTCATGTGGATGAGAAAACTGACAAAAATGGTAGACTGCCCTGGATAACATCACAGTGTAATTAATCAAGGCTGTTATCTTTCAACTCTTTCTAGAGTCCATTTACTTTACCCTATTTGCATCTCACATTAACACACCTTCAAAACTAAAGAAATAAATGTCTTCTACTGTAACTTTTAGACATTTTTACATCTGGGTGATCATCTAGAAGATGAAAAAAAATTCTTTTTTAAATTTATTTTGCATTCATGGGTCATACATATCATGAGTATTCAGAAATTGCAATACTGATTACATACTGACCCAAATCATAAAGAAGCATTTGCTTTATCATCACATATCATCTTAAGAACTGATCCATGGGATCCAGGAGCCAGCTCTCCAAAGGATGGGATCTTCTGGCTTATATTACTGCAAAACACTTCCCTTCTATTTTTAACCCTGATAACAAATTGACACATTAAAATGTTCTTAGATTTAGAAAATGAGAAAATTAGAATAAATGTATTTTATCATCTTAGAAATATTATAATATTATAAAGTTTGGCTCAGGAAGCAACAGTTAGAACTGGACATGGAACAACAGACTGGTTCCAAATAGGAAAAGGAGTACGTCAAGGCTGTATATTGTCACCCTGCTTATTTAACTTCTATGCAGAGTACATCATGAGAAACGCTGGTCTGGAAGAAACACAAGCTGGAGAAATATCAATAACCTCAGATATGCAGATGACACCACCCTTATGGCAGAAAGTGAAGAGGAGCTAAAAAGCCTCTTGATAAAAGTGAAAGAGGAGAGTGAAAAAGTTGGCTTAAAGCTCAACATTTAGAAAACGAAGATCATGGCATCTGGTCCCATCATTTCATGGGAAATAGATGGGGAAGCAGTAGAAACAGTGTCAGACTTTATTTTTTTGGGCTCCCAAATCACTGCAGATGGTGACTGCAGCCATGAAATTAGAAGACACTTACTCCTTGGAAGAAAAGTTATGACCAACCTAGATAGTATATTCAAAAGCAGAGACATTACTTTGCCGACTAAGGTCCGTCTAGTCAAGGCTATGGTTTTTCTCTGTGGTCATGTATGGATGTGAGAGTTGGACTGTGAAGAAGGCTGAACATCGAGGAATTGATGCTTTTGAAGTGTGGTGTTGGAGAAGACTCTTGAGAGTCCCTTGGACTGCAAGGAGATCCAACCAGTCCATTCTGAAGGAAATCAACCCTGGGATTTCTTTGGAAGGAATGATGCTAAAGCTGAAGCTCCAGTACTTTGGCCACCTCATGCGAAGAGTTGACTCCTTGGAAAAGACCCTGATGCTGGGAGGGATTGGGGGTAGGAGGAGAAGGGGATGACCAAGGATGAGATGGCTGGATCGTATCATGGACTCAATGGATGTGAGTCTGAGTGAACTCCGGGGGATGGTGATGGACAGGGAGTCCTGGCGTGCTCGATTCATGGGGTAGCAAAGAGTCGGACACGACTGAGCAACTGAACTGAACTGAACTGATAAAGTTTAGCTTTTATTAAAATGCCAGGGTAACACAGAACATAGAAACTTATGGTGAAAACTCATAGTTGGTCCCAACTATTTCCCTTACCATACTGGAAAGTATCTGTTTACTTGCTCTTATGATACATGAAAATTTATTTATACTCTCCTGTTCCTCTTTCCTTCATGATTGATAATTATCAGTTTTGTTTAAAATTCTCCAATTGCCTTTAAGCTTCAGATACTCTGAAAAGTATCTCTTGATTATCCACTTTGTCAGATAAATGTATTAGAACTTCCACATTTTCCTCAACTTTTCCTAGTCATTTTCATTCCACCTTCTCTGAGCTATATGAGAGCATTTATACTCTCAATACATGTCAGATTTATAATATAAACTGTAAACACAATAAAGTCCTCTGTGAATATTCATTGACTCAATCAGTATAAACATTGGTGTGACTGTGTATGGTACCCTCCAATGCTGGCCCAAGCAGTGGTGCTGAGATTATGGGCCTGATTGCATCATTCCTGAGCTATTCTAGAGAAGAGGCTCAACAGAGAGGGGATATATGTATAGTTATAGCTGATTCACTTTTTTGTACAGCAGAAACTGACACAATAGTAACGCAATTATATTCCAATTAAAAAGTTAAAGTATAAAACGCTATACTGTTCTGAACATCAAGAGCAAACAGATTCTATGTTCTCATACACCTTTAATTTCTCAGAATTATGCCCTTTTCAGTTTAATCTATGTTTCAAAAACATTGAACCTATTTCTTCTCTTCTCATGGCTGTTAAAGTGGTTTTGACTTTATGGACTTTTATACCTCCATCATATTTTCACTTTTTCCAGAATGACACCAACATTTTGTTCTCTCAATTTTTTTTTTTTTCCCTGCACATCATAATACAGAGGCTCTTACTTCCTGCTCCCATCGGAACTAATTTATTTCATAGACTGCTGCATGGTATGATCTGGGAATTCCTTTTTTTTTTTTTTATTCTAAATGATGGTCAGATGTTTCCTTGATCCTATGCCTCACCTTTTTTTTTTTTTTTGGTTTTACTTCACTTGATGGTGCACAACTCCAGATACTTCCTGAGAGTGGTTCTGGAGAGAACAATTTTTCCAGTCCTTGAATGTCTTAAAAGGGACTTTATTCTGTCCTCACTGTGCTTGATTACTTGATTTGATGTAAAATCTGCACTGGAAATCATTTGGTCTCAGAATATAAGTGTTTACTGATTTCTATAGTGTAGTTGAAAAGACGGCTGGTGCCTCTCTGTTTTACTAAGCTGTAGATGATTTTCTGTCTCTTTCACTGGAATCTTATTAAAATCATCTTTATTCTTTCTGTTGGCAAAAAAAAAAAAAACAGAGTTAAATGCATAACTTTCAGGTCTTTGGAGGCAGATTACTTGGGCCTATATCTCAGTTCTTTCACTTACTCATTAAGAAACGTGTCAGTTACTTCACAGTTGTCTGCCTCAAGTTTCTCATCTGCAAAAGGGGATAATAGTACATCCTTCTCTATGTTGCTGTGAGGATTATAAATTAATACATGTACAGAACCTAATACAGGGTCTGCACATGCCAAGTGCTATGTTGTTGGCATGTTAGTCATTCAGTTGTGTCAGACTTTTTACAACCCTGTGGACTATAGCTTGCCAGGCTTAGCTATCCATGGAATTCTCCAAGCAAAAATACTGGAGTGGGTTTCCATTCTCTTCTCGAGGGGACCTTCCCAACCCAGGGATCAAATCCAGGCCTACAAGCATTGCAGGCAGATTCTTAACTGAGCCACCAGGGAAGCCCAGAAAAGTGATTTTATATATATATATATATATATATATATATATATAGCATACATATATAATATTTCCTATTAATATTTTCTAGTTCTGCTGGCTTATTTTCATTTCAGCTTTCATATTTTTAATCTCTTAAGAGCTCTTTCATGTTCTTTGACCTTTTTAAACAGTCTGATGGCTTATTAATGTCTCTGAGAATATAAATAAGAAAGCTTTAAAAATAATTTAGGGTTCTGAATGATTGATTTCCTATGGAACAAGTATTTATTCAGTATTTCTCTTCCATGTTGCTTGTTCTGCCCATACATGGTAACCTTTGGTTTTCAGTTTATCTTAAAAACATAAGGACATGTAACTGGTGTGAGTTTTCTTTGCTTTGACCTCTGGTAGTTCTTTCCCTGAGTAAAACATACTGCCTGGATGCTTTGAGTGAGAAGATGTAGTGGGGTTGTGTATGTATTGATTGGTTTTAGTTTGAGGAGGGCAAGCAAACCGGAGAGTGGGGTCAAATGAAATCCACAATCCCTCACCACCCACACAAACACACACACACACCAAATGAGAAGACTTATTGCAAGGCACTATTGGTCATCTGATAAGTTTATTATTTCCTTAGATGGTTTAAGTTAAACTTACAGGAAACATAGATTTCAAGTTTTAACTTAAGAGCTTCTATACTTCCATACTTTACAAAAGTTAAATCTGTTTATTCTAATAACAATACTTAAAATAGTTGTTCAGCATTAAACTTTACAAATTCCTGTTAAAGAGAACATTATTTGATCCTATAGGATTCTTGGAATGATCATTATAATAAGGTAAATCATATACATAAAACAGATCTTTGAAAGTTTAAAACATTATGCAAAATTATAAGGTACTACTTTAGTGCTTACACATATTTACTGTATACTATATTAGGAAAGTGCATTTCATTACTAAATAATACATCATTTATTTTTGTTCTGCACTGACCTTCTCCTAAAAAGTGGATTTTAAAAAGATACTAACTAGAATACTAGAATGATTAGAAATCAAAGAGATCTTTGCTTACTTCAGCCTGCAGGGAAGAATCAGAGGCCCCACGAAGTGAGGGTGTGTACTCTAGGTTAGAGGGCCTGCAAGCAATTCAGCCCCTTAATGGCTGGACCGAAACAACAACTCCTAGCCTGTGTTTCTTTCCCTTTCATTTGCTTTACCCCAATAACTCTACCTAGCAAAAAAAAAAAAAAAGAAACAAGAGACTAAATTCTTCACAGTACTCCAGATTTCAGAAGTTTGTAGACAAAGATACAAAAGGGTAGAAAGATGAGAAGGCTGTACCATGAGTACATGGTAAGTGCCCCACCTCCCAACAGCAACAGGACTTCAGGCATCCTCATCAGTGATGCAACAAAGGCAGTCGGTCCTCTAGCCTTTCAGGGTCACAAACAGATTTTTGAGTCTGCCATGAGTGCAGCCAAGCTGCGGCATTAGGCTCTGTTGCTTACAGCACTTTCCACTGGAGTGTAATAGAATCCTGGAGTGCTATTGTATTTTTAAAAGCAATTAATATTTTATTATGCACAGACTTTTATTTGCACCATTTGGATTCCTATTCTCTAATTAAATCTTGTGATTTACACAAACAGAACTGCTGTTCTTTAAACTCTGCAAATTATAAAAATTAACAAATACTTGTTAAAAGGAAGCAAAAGTAGCCAAGGGTCCTATTTTTGTGACAGAAACAACTGGAGGCTATGGAGTGAATTGATAGTGTCTCTTATTTGAGTGGGGCAGTGTGGCAATTACATTCCAAATACCTTAGTTAAGTAGAACTGATAGAAATTCCAGCTGTCTATGAGAGAAAGGTTAATTCTTTAAATAAATAAAGCCAGAGTATTTTATGTGTCCATGTAGAATTTTTGCTTCATGACCTTGTGTACAGTGTTTTGTGTTATGGGATTTATAAATCAAGAGTGTAGTTTCAGGCATGCATTACACCACCTCTGCATATGTGGATCATTTCCTACAGTCAAACAAATGGTATTCAGAGGGAACACAAAGACTCCAAGTACCGATGCCTACTTGCAGAATAAGTCCTGTTTGTCTTTCTGTTTCTAAATGAGCAGCTCCTTTCACCAGATGAGTAGCCACTCCCCTGGTAGTAAATGGAGTTAAAATGGGTATCGTGTAGGGGGAGAGACAAAATATCTCTCTCGATCTCTGGAAAGTCTTTCTTGATCTCTGAAAGATAGCCAAAGGGGACTGAGTTGAGGATCAGGAAGAAGAAGACAGAGCCAGGACATGAAATAATCTGCATCCCAATTAAATTGAAAGGTATTGTCAAAGCTTTCCTAGGAATGCTTTGCAGTCTCCTTGAAAGACATTACCCCCACGATCTCCATCTGGAGAAGAAGAGGAAGGATATTAGGAAGTAGATTGGGTAATGAGCAAGTAATTGGCATTATGAATTTAGCAAGAATCTATTTTCTTTGCAGCTCTTTTTCCATCCCTGCAAAATGCACAGTCAGCCCCATAATTCGAATGAAAAGCAAAAGGTCCAATGTGGAGAAATTCACTTTCTGGATAACATTTCAGGGCAACATTTTTCCATATGTGGAGGGCTGCTATGCAGGTCTGCAATTTCTATTCTCATTTGCATGAATTCTTCTCTGCCTTCAATTTGTGAGTCACATGCTTTCTTCCTTTGTGCACCAGTAGATTAATAGAGGAAGATCTCTGCAAGAAGTTTGTATAAAAATAATTGAACATCTACCTAAGTGAATATATTTTCTCCAATTTAGCATGTTTGAGATAGTTTTATTATGACTTATATTGATAGAAATGACTTCAGGATACCTTTCTTACAAGGGCCTTGAATTTCTTTTAAAATATAGGAACACACACAAATACACATCTTGCAAAGAGCTTTATAAATTTAGGTGCAGAAAATCTCCGATGTAAAAACATCACACATGAAAGCAACACTCAATTTAGAAAGAAATACAAGCAAAAAATAAACAAACAGATCCTTTTATTTCCCTATTTTATCACTCCCTGTTGTGTTTACTATTGTGATGGAATTACTATGAAAAATCTCAGTTCTTTTAGAGAATATCCATGCTGCAGACCTGAAAAGCTTGCTTTGTGAGCCTTCATGAAAAGGTATGTATAAAGATGGCAAAATGAGTTTCATCTGTTTCAAACTGTTCTCCAAAATCAACAGTACACCCAAGAAGGATTTGATGTCTTCTTTTCCCCATCTGTCTTCCTTCCTATTCTTCCTCCTCTTTCTTTCCCCTAAACAAGCCAGCTTTCAGGGTCAAGAACTAAGGCACGCAGTATCAGTATAATCTTTTAGTGAATTTTTAAAGCAACAGGTATTAAGGACTACCCCCAACAAATTAGCTACTGGCAGAACTTTATTCCAATAAGAACATGCATTCTAAAATATACATGAAACACTCCTCCTCTAGATATCCAGTGACAACTCAGCATTGTCAAACTCAGTACTAACTTCTTTAATTTGCTATTCCATCTCATCCCCACAATAACCTTAATGTGGAAGAGATTATTAGGATCCCTTTATAAAGATGAAGAGACTGAGAATTTAGAGAATTTAACCCCATACTCAAAACCATGCCAACACAATGGAAAAGCCAAGAGTGTGAGGACAAGAATACAGATCTATCTGACTTTGAAGTTGGTGCTGTTTAATGTTGTGCTACACTGAAATGCTTAGATGAAGCAGAGACAGTTTATCCATGTATAGAGTTTTATACATACACACACACACATGTGTATGTGTGTGTCTCACCTTGAAATTCTAAGAAAATTTCTATTATAAGGAAAACATTTGTGGAAGTTAATTCTTTTGTTATTTTATCAAGCATCATTTTTTTTCCACAAAAAGACCAAATTGACATATGTAGGTAAATTTGAATTTCCACATCACTTGTGCTTAGAGATTATTTCATAATATTTATAGTCTAGATTTTCCAAAACAGTGTCACAATTGTATGATGAAACTAATAAATTGCCATTTTCTCCACCAAAATTTGTAGGTGTTTATTGAACAACCATCCTTTATGGGCATCACCTTACAACAAGAGGCTCATTTAAGAAGGTATAAGTCTCCACTTTTGTGTATAAGGTACACCAGAGGTGCTTAATAAATATTTTGACTGAACAAATGATAAAGCGTCTTTGAATATGGCAAGTATAGAGGGTTTAGCAATAAAACAATATATCCAAGTTTAAACTTAATGTCTCTGCTGTTTCTAGTAATGCTAAATGTTAAAGGATAATGGGTTAAATCGGGCTTCCCTGGTAGCTCAATGCTAAAGAACCCTCCTTACCAATGCAGGAGATGTGGGTTCCATCCCTGAGTCAAGAAGATCTCCTGGAGAAGGAAATGGCAACCCACTCCAGTATTCTTACCTGGAAAATCCCATAGACAGAAGAGCCTGGCAGGCTATGGTCCAAGCCTTGGCAGGTTGCCAAGAGTCAGACATGACAGCAACTAAAATGCAACAATAATGGGTTAAAAATGATAAAACTAATAACCAGGCTTAGTAAGACAGCTTCAACAGCACAACTGAACAAAAATTGAGAGGAGATAGTCATCTCCCTCTTCCTCTTTTGCCCTAATTACATTTCATAGAAGAAACCATGTTTTATCAGGTTCAGTTTTGCCTTTTCTGGTAGTCATCTTCACAATTCTACACAGTAGGCTGCTATCCTTGTTGCTTGACTAATAGCAGGAATCACTGGCATGCTGACGGTCTGTGCTAAGGGACAGTGCTTAGCAAGTTGCCTATATTGTCACAATTAGTGCTCCCTAGGAGTAAATTCTGATAATATTATTCACCATGATAAGCCAATTCTTCTTTCCATTAATTTAGTTATATGACATAATTCTAGCAATAATATATTAAAATTCAGCTGGGGGGGCTTTAAGGGAAAAGGTACTTTATTCTTTAAAAGAGACACAGAATGAGGCATAGTCTCTTCCTCAATGGACATTCTTGTGGCATTCAGGTAATAGTTACGAGGCAGCCGTTCTATGACTACACGTGAGCGAAGGTTACTCCCCAAGGGTAGCATAACTCCACTCCCCAAGCGTGGCAGAGTGATGGAAAGGGTATAAGTTTTTTAAAACATAAGGTGTTGAAACAATCAGTTCATCCACCACTCTTCACAAGTTCATATCTGAGCATGTTCCAAAAGAATTACATTTACTTTTTACTTATAATCAGTAAACAACAGGCCTCATATTACTCCCAAGCTAATATGATTGGGTGAAAAAAATCCAACTCTGGAGCTAATAACCTGGTTTACTGTACTCAAACATTTAAATTCTTTGTCATTCCCACTGCAGTGTAAGTGTATTGAAACAATGCTATGCAGCCTATGGAATTCTGTCACTTAGGAAGATAGTTTGGATTTCATAAAAGTTAAAAATTGATAGCCTAGTACTACCATCAAGTAAGTACATGTTAGAAAGTTCACAGATGTAGAATCTGTAAGTTTTGACTTCATATTTCCAACTTTTACCTGATGGAATTTCTTGAAACAATAAAGAAATCTCTCTAAGCCTATGTTTCCTTATATTTATAAAACAGGTATTATAATACACATTTTACAGGATCAAAAGGGATAATGTACATAGACGTGTTTAATGGAATTTCATTCATTCATTCATTCATTAAGGAATACTTATACTTTCTACATATATGTGTCAAGAACTGTCCTAAGCTCTAGCCAAACAACAGTGAATAAAACGCATCAATAGGTATAAATGATTTCATTATTGACCCATGATTAGTTCTAATTTGGCTTATGAGTTATAAAAGCAAAATTAACCATTTAGACATGAGTTGATGACATTGCATTATAAATGTCAGGTATACAGAACTGAAATGTCATAAGAGAACATATATTTTGAGCTCTTTTTTAAGTATATGGCCACAGAGATCAAGGATTAGAATTTATATTTTTTAAAAATATTGTGTACAGTAGCCTATACTTGTTTAATTGAACTATATAACAGTTGTGAAAGATTCTTGATAAATCAGCTGTGTTCTCATTTGCTCTCACTTCCAACAGCATTCATTTTTAGAAAAGATTGGTACACTTCTCTCAGTGCCCATAATACAAAAATTAGGAGAAAATGTGTGATCATATTATTGAATTCTTGACTAACATTAGTAAGCTTCCCAGTCTCCATTGCATAGCTTCCTGGAAGTGCATAGCCCCTTTCCCAATTTTATCCCTCCCACATCAGAAACCTACCAGAAACTTTATAGTTGCCCATTCTTGCCCTGGCTTTTAGCAAAGTGACAAAAAGATTATCTAGTTAAATCACACAGGGAAAAGTCTAGTTAATCTTTAACATTTCCCTAGTTTTATTAAGTCATTTAATTATGCTCCCCTCTAACAACTCCAGTTCTAGAGCTTCAACTCTTTCTTCAGAGAAGTACATGCCCAATTGTATAGTCAGGCTGAAGTAGGAGATAGTGGGCCTCTGGGCTGGACACTTGGTATTTGTTAAGTGAAGTAAAATCCAAGCTTTGTTTTCATCCAGACACTCCAAGGGCAAGTCTAGTTGTAAAAACTGAGTTCTATTAAAGCAAAGAGATACCGTACCTACTCCTGAGGTCAAGGAAGACTTCCCTGTCTGCACTTGTGCAAGAACACTTCTTGGAGATCAAAAAAGGAAAGGACTTCACCCCATAAAAAGTGTGGGCATGTACCCTTAGGCCTCTATGGAGGGATCCATCTTAGAAAAAAGTTGCACCTGTATCTTGGGGAGGGTTCATGGACCTTCGGGTATGAAGAGATAAACAAGATAATTGGCCAATGGTAAACAAAGACCCAGAAGCACTGTCCTATATAAGTGATTTACATCACCTCCTCACTTAGGATGCCTGTACTCCTCTCTGATTATGTATCTCTGCCTAGCTCCTGACTTACCACACTCCTCCTCATTAGAGAGGATGCCCATACCTTTTCTTTCTGGATGTGTATCTCTGCCCTGCTTGTGAGTTGGATAAACAAACAGTTTTCCTTTGTGTTATCCCATAGATTGTGCTGTGTCTCTAATATAAACTCTGTGGCTGTTTTTGCCTCCTTGAAACATCCTTGTTTTTAAACAGGGACAAGAGCTGGGGCCACTTAGCTTCTCACCTCTAGTCCCTGGTGGTCCAGTGGCTAGGACTCTTGGTTTTCATCCAGGTTACCCAGATTTAATTCCTGGACAGGGAATTAAGATCTCTCTTCAGTACCATTCACTGCTCTCCCTCAGAGATCTCAAAAGGCCACTCAAAATGGCTGTTCTCTTGCTCTCTGTATATCCCTTCTTGACCAGTGCCTGCCTCACCTGCGCCCCACTCACATTCACTATCTTTCCTACATACTTGCCCCAGGCCCTAGCTAGTAACTGTTTTAGAGTTAGATCAGAACTCTCTCTCCACTATGTTTATCAAAGGGGTAGTGAGGAGTGTGCCCCTCTACTGGTTTCCCTGGTAACCAGTGAGGCAGCTTGATGTCAATTCTCCCTATAACTGGCAATCTCCCCTTTACTCCCTGCACAGGAGTAAAGACTGCTACCCTGCACATTGTGGGATGTCACTCCAGGACCTTGCTTCAGATATGTAAGTTCCTCCTATCCGTTAAATCGCTCATGTCTCTGTCACTGACCCTGGGCTCTTGATTCAGTCTTGAAGCGGGTGTGCATGGTGAAGACCAGCATTTGCATACAGTTGTGTAAGCTGAGCCTTGTTCAGCAACTGCTAGCCAGAGTGAGAGATGAAGGTGAATCTAGACCCGTGCGCAGCCAGTCACGAACCCAGAACCTGAATTCAATTCTCCACCCAAAGCCCATATTTTACCTTATCCTTCCTATATTTAAAGAGGAGAAAGGAAATATGTGTGTATAGTTATTTTTACAAATCAGGTCAGAAAAGTGTTGAGTTGCTACTTGTCACAAATATCTGGCTAGCCAATAATGTGTTTCAGGATATTTGCCTCTTGGGTAATATACCAGCTGAGGGCCTGGTTACTGAACTTGGGTAACGTATCAACCTGAACTATCGCTCGTCAGATGGGGATCAAGGAAGGATTGAGTTATGGTTACTTATGCTGCCAGTTTAGCTTTGCAAACTAATTACAAGAGTTCCATAAATTCAGTGTTATTTTCCTGGCCATGATTCAACTTGTCAGGATACAGAAATAGCTCTGTGCCATCTCATGCCAGGTGCAGCATTTTCTCTGCCTCTCTCTTGGCAAGACTGGCCTGGAAGAGCAGAGAATGTGTTCTCCCAGGACAGAACAAGAACTAGAAAAGGCACGCCTCTAACTGTCATATTAATTTGTAGAAGTTTACCTTTCTGCCTTCATTCAATGGTTTAGGGATTGGGGGTAAAAACTGGGAAGGAATAGGAATAAAAAATAAATATAAGTAGATTTCAGTATTTTTCTTTTCAGCCTTTGCGCTTAGAATTATTGAACTGAATTCAGAGACAATGGCTCATAGTACAAGTGCCTGGCCCTTGGCATAAAGAATTTTATAACAGTTACTTAAAAGGTGAAGAACTTTGGTCAGTGGAAGCAACCTAAGTGTCCACTGACAGGTGAATAAATAAATAAGGTGTGTTATATGAATATATATATGTATATATATACATACGTATATACCACATTGTGTGTGTGTGTGTATATATATATATATACACACAAATATACATATGTGTGTATATATATACACACACACACACAATGTGGTAATATTCTATTGTAATTCTATTGTGTGTGTATATATATATATTATATTAATCAGAATATTACTCAGCTATAAAAAAGAATGAAATAATGCCATTCGAGCAGCATGAATAGACCTAGAGATTATTATACTAAGTGAAGTAAGTTAGACAGAGAAAGGCAAATACCATATGATATCACTTATATGTGGAATCTAAAACATGACTTATCTAAAAAATAGAAATAGACTGAAAGATATAGAAAAGTTATGGTTACTAAATGGGAAAGGTAAGGGAGGGATACTTAGGATTTGGGGATTAATAGATATACACTACTATATATGAAATAGACAAGGATTTACTATATAGCACAGGCAATTACATTCAATAACATGTAATAACCTACAATGAAAAAGAATCTGAAAAAGAATAATATATATGTATATTATCACTGAATCACTGTGCTGTACAACTAAAACTAATGCAACATTGTAAACCAACTATACAATTAAAATTAATTAAAATAAATAAAAAGTATGTAGAAAATTTTTAAAAAGAAATTCTGTTAGTCTGTGGGGAATTGTATCATAGTTTGTATTTTCTGGGTCCTGGGGTACAACTACAGGGACACGTGCCAGCCCAAGAGTCAGAATCATCATTGATCTTTATGGTGGATTCCCCAAAATCATAGACTAACAATGAAATAGGTATTAATAAAATAAATCACAATGTTAACAAGAATAACAATATTCACATCTCATGGAATACTCAACACAGCTCTGTGAGGTAACACACTTATTGTGCCATTTTAAAGAGGAATAAACTGAAGCTGGGATAAACAAGTACCCAAGATTTTACAACCAGAAAGAAAAGGACTTGAGATTTGAATTTAGATCAGAAATAGGGAGCTCAAACAGTAAAGAATCTTCCTGCAATGCAGGAGACCTGGGTTCGAATCCTGGGTTGGCAAGATCCTCTGGAGAAGGAAATGGCTACCCACTCTAGTATTCTTACCTGGAAAATTCTGTAGACAGAGGAGCCTGGTAGGCTACAGTCCATGGGGTTGCAAAGAGTTGGACACGACTGAGCAACTAACACACACTTTTTTTTTTCCCCCAGAAACACAGGATGCATGATTTCACCTATGTCTTTAAATATGTTTTGGTAACAAAGAAAACAAACAAACAAAACAAAACAGATAAAGAAATACCTCTGAAATTTGGTAACAATTACCAAATTACTGAGTTTCCCAGGTGGCTCAGTGGATAAAGAATCTGGATGCAATGCAGGAGACACAAGAGATGCAGGTTCAATCCCTGGGTCAGGAAGATCCCTTGGAGGAGAGCATGGCAATCCACTCCAGTATTCTTGCCTGGGAAATCCCAGGGACAGAGGAGCCTGGTGGGCTACAGCCCATGGCACTGCAAAGAGTCGGACACGACTGAGCACACACATATTCTTGCCTGGAGAATCCCATGGACAGAGGAGCCTGGCAGGCTACAGTCCATAAGGTTGCAAAGTGTCAGACATGACTCAAGAGACTGGGCATACAGCATAGCAAATTGTTACCAGTGGTACACTCAGTGTCTTGTGCATTTCTACCTAGTGGACCGGAGAAGGCAATGGCACCCCACTCCAGTACTCTTGCCTGGAAAATCCCATGGCGGAGGAGCCTGCTAGGCTGCAGTCCATGGGGTCGCTAAGAGTCGGACACGACTAAGCGACTTCACTTTTACTTCTCACGTTCATGCATTGGAGAAGGAAATGGCAACCCACTGCAGTGTTCTTGCCTGGAGAATCCCAGGGACGGGGGAGCCTGGTGAGCTACCGTCTATGGGGTCGCACAGAGTCGGTCACGACTGAAGTGACTTAGCAGCAGCAGCAGCAACCTAGTGGACACCACAATTTGTTAACAAAGAAAAAGAAGTATATCTGTTCACTTTAGAGAAGCCTATCTTTTTTCCGTTAAAAGCTTTCTAAGAGAGTTGGCTTTCCCCAGAGTCAATGTCACTGCTTTCCATGGAGAATTTTAGAGTGCAATAAAAGGCTTTTAATTAAGCTGTGATATTATATCTAGTATGCTTTATTTACACGAAACACTGTTGATGTGGCAGAATGTTTCTCTTTTCTTTTCCCTGCTAGCTTCTCAGTGAGAGTGAAAGCACACAGGGAAACAGAACACGAGTAAATAAAGAGATAGCTGCTTTTTGCCCAATTATAGTCCCAGGATTCTAGTTTATGCAAATTGGAGGTGGCTGGAGTTGTCCCTCCGAGCCTCTTTCTTTGCATCTTTCAAGTGTCTGCTCTTTGCCCTTTGGCGCTCCTGTGGATACTCTTGCACACATCTGGTGGAGTTACTCCCCTCTGCTCCAATGTGCTGACACCTACACAGACTTCCTCTGCTGACAGAAATGGCTTTTTAAAGAGTTCAAGACTCTTGGTAATGAGTTTAAACACTGAATGCAAACAAGATTTACTCTATACAGATAAACTGTGCTTACTTATTCAAGAAGAATATTATAAATAACATTTTGTTTGTGTGCTCCCGGAACTAAGCATCTTTTAGTTGGAAAAAAAAACTTCTGCCTTAAGTTTACTGGAAAAAGGACGAACAGACCTCCCGTGACAAAGCTGTCTCTAGTCCCAGTCTGTTTCCTCACTCAGGGACTCTGAGAATTCTCTAAGTCATGAAGTATATTTTAGATGAAATAATAATAATAATAATTTGAGCTTCTGAATTCCAGTGCTATTTCTATCATTTGTTAGCAATGTGAACTTAAGCAAATCATTGATAATATTTTCTCTTCTGTAAATGTGGTCAAGTAACATGTGTGTGTTTGTTATGTGTGCACACACTCAGTTGCGCCCAACTCTTGGTGACCCCATGGACTGTAGCCAGCAAAGCTCTTCTATCCATGGAATTTTCCAGGCAAGAATACTGGAGTGGGTTGCCATTTCCTCCTCCAGAGGATCTTCCTGACCCAGGGATCAAACCCCTGTCTCTTACATCTCCTGCATTGGCAGGCAGATTCTTAAGCACTGTGCCACCTGGGAAGTGGTCAAATAATACCTTGTCAGATAACCCTTGGGGGCCATTGAAGGTAACAAATGAGAACAATATGTGAAAATATTTCTAAACCATAATAATACATTAAAATATGAATTTGCTATCTGTTATCCAAAATATGTGTAAAAATGTGATGTGAGATTAGGAAGGAAATCCTGGATTTGTAAAGAAGAAGGGAATTGTGATACATAACCAATTTTGGCTCAAGTTTTAGGATCATATAAATTTTATTCACTGGGGTGAGCAAAATAATCACCAGGGATAAATTAATTATTCTAAAAGCTAAAGGGTTCAGTTCTAGTAGTTAGTATTGAGTAAAACTGGGGCAGTATAAATGTCAGAACAGAGTGCATGTAACTGCATTGCTAGCACATGTTACCCCTAAGCACTCCATGCACACTATAGAGGCTTTTATAAATGGAGCTGAAAGTACTGGGCAGCTGGGGTGATGAGCTAATTAATATCTCTATAAAATTGGCTGAAGAGTGTAGAGAGTTTCATACCTGGTTGAGTTTGAGAACATGTGAGAAAACAGACTTTAGAATACTAACAGCTAACATCAACAGTATCTTCCAGAGCTTTAAGATCCTGCTAGGATCCTAACAGGCTGTTTGTCTCGTAACAGCTTACATGTCCTTCTATAATGGCTAAAGTACCCTTGACTTAATCAGACTCTATGGTACTATGTAAAATGGATTTGGAATTTAGTATTAATCCTACTGTTTGTTTTGCCCCACAATCCAATCCAAATATTTAGCAGTAATAATTAGAAATTTTAACATAATAATTTAATGAAATGAATTACTGAGCACCCTTGTTTAAATTTAGACACTTAAAAAAACTGTCTTTAATAAAAATAACATACAGTTTATTCTCTTTCCATTAGATAAACCACTGGATTACCTATTCAACAGCTTATTGTCTAAATTTTTCTTTAAAAAATCCAATAATCCATAGATAAGAGTTATCCAAGATATTTGTTAATAAAATAAAAGGAAAAATATTTTCTTTCTTTAATTCATGTCTTTAAAATGTACAAGGAGGTAGGTCAAATCAAATGTAATTGTCTGGGCCTCATTCTCTAATGGATAGACTTTTACACCTTAGACCTAATGTGTATACATAGGCCTCAGGGAAATAGCATGGTTTGGGAGCTAATGATGTGCGTTGTTAAATATTTTTACATCAGGGTGACATTTATAAATTATATTTTAATATTACAATTATTTTAGATGATTGCCCCGAAAGCCCTTTTATTTTTAGAAAATATAAAGCATCCTTGGCCCACAGACACTCAAAACCCAAGATGTTCCAAATTGGACTCATTATCTCTCCACCCCCCGCCCTAAAGCTGCTACTCCTTCGTGTCTCTTGCTCCAGTAATGGGGCCACTCTCCTCCCAGTCACACAGCGAGCAAACTTCCATCATCTTTGGCTCCGACCTCTCCTGACCCTTTAAATCTAATCACCCAAGCCCTCTCAAATTTATCTTTGAAATGTCTTTAGAATTTGTCCTCTGTGCTTCATCCTTACCAATTCTTTTGTGATTCAGGCCCTGATTATCAAATGCCAGAAGTTATTCCGAGGGCCTATCTATGAAGCTCACAGGAACTAGTTCATTCCAGCTTCAAAATGCCCTGGATACATTGCTAGCATGAATCTTTGAAACACAGATATGAAGATGTAACCACTTGGATGCTGGAAAACATGTTCGGCAATAGCATTTTACAGACAAAGGAACCTAAACTCCTTAGCAAGTCACCAATCCCTTCTTTTATTGCCCCATTGGTTATTTTCTCCTACTACCTTATGTTCTAGCCCAACTACACCTTTGGTCAGCTCCAAATATTCTGTATATTTCATAGACAATTTCCTTTGAATGAGTAACCATTTTCATCTTCTACTCATTAGGAATACCCAATCATTTTTAAATCACAAGTCATCTCCTTTGTGTCCTTGGGAAGGATTAATTACTTTTGCCTAGCAGTTTGCATATTTCTGTCTTATAATACTTACCACAATCTAAATAAGAGTTAAAATTTTTCAGACATGTATTACTTAACCCCAGTAAGCAGAGAACTCTTTGAATGCAGGGGCCTTATCTTTTTAATGGTTATATGCTTCATGCTGCCTTTTCCATTAGAAGTCCCAGTGACATATTTATTATTAAACTTCTTAAATTGTTTTGCAAATTACTGTTGATGTTGTTCATATTGCATCATGAAAATAGCATTTTCTTAGCAGCATATCTATGTTACCTTTGACGAGATAATACAAATCAAGCCTTAGGAGAAAATACCCAAACCTTCTGACGTGACATATAATATTTTTCATCATATCTTTGCATTAGGAAAATCCTTACACTTTTAAAAAGCCAAAAGAGCATATACATGTTGCAAAAATATTGTTTCCTCAAAAACCTAATGAGAAAAGATAGAGACAGATGGAGTTAAATTAGCTAATTTTCTGCCCAGCTGCCTCGATGAAAAATAAAGATGCACTGACCCTATGCTTCTGCATGCTAAACTGCTCAAATGTCATGTCTCTGTTAGTTAACCATTATGCCTAGGTTGAGTGGCCAGTATCTGGATTAACGAGACTATTCAATTTATCGTCCCTTTTGTTCTCAGTTTTTAATGCAAAGGAAGAGAAATCTAAAAATAGTACAAACCCTTGCAACTGAATGCATTCCTGAATATACAATTATATCACTGTAAAGTGACAAAATCATATCACATTTATTTGAAATGGTTCAAAAATAATAGATATATTTTTTAAATCCCTTGTACTTTTTTTCCCCTTCTAGATCTTCCCAATCTCTTAGCTGCAAAAAAAAAAAAAAGTGCCAATTTGCCCTTTAAAAACTAGGCAGTCTCAAGATTTTTCTCATGTCAAAGTGAAACGAGAACTCATTTCCATTTTCACAGGTAATTCAAGTCTCAAATGACAACTTCAATTCTATATATGTTTTAGTATTCTGTGTGTGTGTGTGTGTGTGTGTGTGTACACACATTTTGTGGAACTCCTTAACAGTATTTCTAGTGGCAATAATTTTTTGTGTGTATAACAGAAAACTTTCTTCTTTCTAACTTGCTCCTAAAATCATCTTAAAAAGCCAGATCCTCCCAACCCCTCTGCTTTAATGGGCCATTTTTATGGGATGTCATTTACTCTCTTCTGCCTGTTCTATGACTCTACATTCACCTATATGCTTCCTCATTTGTCTTTAGTAAGATTAGAAAATTGTCAAATTTCCAAAATGTTTTGTGCACACTGTGATTTTTAAATGTTTCCAAAATTTCTATTAAAATATTCCTCATAAAACATTCCAGCTTCCATGAAAATCGGAATATCTAATAACATGCAGTCTACCAAGCAATTGTCAGTTGGAGTTAATGGGAAGTGTATCATTCAGGGGTGAGTCAGGACAGAGGAGTTACACTGTGGTTCACACAGGAAAAAATTGATATAAAAATTATTAACTAGGCAAGGGTACATTACTAAGGGGCAAAGAGAAATCTAAAGCATATAAGAACAGCTGTTTAAGTTTAATTAGGTCCAGAGGGATGGTACGGGGAGGGATAGGAAGGGGATTTAAGATGGGGAACACGTGTATACCTGTGGCAGACTGATGTTGATGTATGGCAAAACCAATACAATATTGTAAAGTAATTAACCTCCAATTAAAATAAATACATTTATGTTAAAAAAATGAAATATGCCTTTATGATCTGACCGTAGTTTTATGTCATCTAGAAGCACATTGTCAACTCCTGACATACTTGGACAGATTTCCAGGAAGTTTTTAAAGCTTGAATTTTTGTTCTAAGAGTTGTTTTAAATACCTTAATTAAAAATACTCATTTAGTCTTTACTTCAGTTTGCTGCTATACCACTTGCTCACAAATCTTATCAAATGTTCCCTGGCACTGGTAAGGTATAAGAAATAAAATAAGAGTTTTTGATATTGCTTTCTCTTTCTTTGGAATCTTTGGATGAAAGGAGACACTAATTAAAATTGGTATTTAAAAAAGAATAACTGATTTTAGGGAACTGCTTTCGACCTTCAAGAAAATAAAATGTAAAGTCTTTGAAAATATTCTGAGGAGAAGGCTTGGAACTTTTGCCTCTGGCTTCTAACCACTGTTTATAGCCTTTTGAACGTAGGCAAGCAATGACCCTGTTTCTTCTGTATATTCAGAAAAGTTAACTGGATTGATTTTCAATAAATATTAACTTTTGCCTATGCGTCTAGAGAATCTTGCAGGTACTGATAACAACTTGGCAAGACATCCGTCATTTATACCAAGAGCAAGTCAAAATAATACCAGGATATCATACTTTCCTAAAGAAAACTAAAATCTCCAAGGACGTTAACCAAGACGTTTAACTCACAGCTACAGTCAATACTGATTTCTGACTGCCCTTTGACAGATTTAACATGTGAAAGAAGAGTTTTAATGAAGTAGAGATATCAGGTGTAAGAATTTCTGCCCCAAAGTTAAATTTAAAAATTTATTTCTCTTCCATTCCCTAAGTTGTATTGATACATACTAGATAAATTCCTTCTGAAAGATAATATTTATTTTATGCATTTATTTATATATAATTTATAATGATATATTTAATTATATATATATGTATAGTTTGTTTTCGTTTTTCTTTTAGACACACAAGATAATATCTGGAATGGCTTTTCTTAAACATCACTATACCAACTTTGAAAGATAAACACTGAAGCATTGAAAACTGTAAGAATATGTGATCATCTCTGTTTTCTGTCATTTCTCAATGTAAGTGTGCTCTGAAAATATGTAGTGTCATTAGCCCCTTATGAAAGAAAGTAGATATAATAGGAGCATTATTTTTGTGAAAGAAAAATAATATATGTAGCTCTAAGAAATATACTGTGCAATATTCTCTACATGCTGTTGGGAACCTAGTGTTTTTAAGAGCATAAGCAGGAGTATAAAAATATAACTAAACTTCAAAAGCCCTTGTGACAGCATGATTCGAATTGTATAATATGAATAATAACCTCCCTTGATCTCCTATTAATAAAGAATCATTTCTGCAAACCTTAGAGCTAAGAAAGTCAAGATTTATATTTTAAGGTATTTATTTTAATGAAAACTCTGGAAAAAAAAAAAAGAAAGTGTTAAGGCTGATGGGAAATTTGACTTGTTTTGTACTCTGGTGCTAGAGTTGTAGGTTCCTACCATTGGATAAAGAACATCTCTCAGGTATTTATTTAGTTAAAACATTCTAATCATTATTTAACTCATTTATTAAGTATCTTAGAAGGTCTCTGGGATGCATGAGACGTTTTAAAAACTAACGTCATAGTAATGGTTGTCAATGGAAATTCAGTAATTGAAGGAAGCTGCAGTGTAACATCCCTGAACCTCTTTAATGGGTTTCTTTGAGGACTTGTAAATCTCCCTTTGTATAAACCACTTGCATTAACCTATAAAGAGAACTGTTCATCTTGCATATCTCAAAAAAAGTTGTATGGAAGGCAAATTTGGATGCTGTTATAAATTGAGGTCATTCAGTCAGACAGATAATGATGTGGATATTATCATTTTGCAATTACTTGAGATTGTAAGGATTACTGAAAATAAAGAGATGAGAGAAAGAGAAATCAAGAGATGCTGCAGAAATGGTCTCTGGTATGCAGGCTTCTTACTATTGATTTTTTTTTTTCTTTTTTCTTTCCCTCAATTAGTTTACATCCAATTTCTCTATATAAATACATAAACATAGAGTTACAATTTAGATAGAGGCTATCCACTTGAGTTTATAAACCAGCTCTGTAGCAATCAGATTTAAACACATATTTAGAAAATATGCTAAAACAGAAAAAAAATTTTGATTTCAATGTTTATAGATGTCCATTTAATATTCAATTTATTTTTCAACTGTAAATGTTAATTAAATTGTCCAGTTTATATTGTTTAAAAAGGGTATAATAAATAGTAATATAAAATGAATGTCATTATACATTATTTAGTGTAGAAATGGAGTTTAATCCTATATGCAACTTAAAAACTTAATTGAAATTTATATATTTTTTAGTATCTGTTTAAATCAGGATTTCTTAAAACTCTAAATTGGGCAAGTAAATTACATTTTCTTTCAAAATTTCCTCTATTAATGATTCTTAGTAAATAATCTTAAAGGAGACTGCCTATAACAGGCCAACAGTGAAAATGGACAGCAGATGGATTTAAAAGACCAATAAGAGCTTGACTATGAAAATCAAATGTTTAGCAATTTTGCTTTTTGAGGCACACTTAAATTGTGTCTCTATTTGCATAACAGTTAGGCAAGGATTGAGCTGTGTGCTTTTGGGTGTGTTAGTGAATAAATATGTCTTATAAGATTTGTGAAACCTTGTGTTTCCTACATATTTGACTTAACATATTGAGGTGGGTTCTACTCTGATACAATGGAACTATTACTTAGTGTGACCGGATAGAACATCATCTCCAGAATGTTTTATTTTAGCAACTAACCTGTAATGCTGTGTCTAAACTATAATGAATACTCACAAATGCAGCAAAAAATAGACATATCAAAACAGCTGTTTCTCATTTTTAATGATCTTTCGTTTTGGTACTTCTTGCATTTTTAAGAAAGAAGTGCTTTCAGATTCTTTCCAGTTATTATATTATCTGATTTTCTGAACTTTGAAGTGTTTTCCATGGTCTGTTTTTCCAGTCATTTCAATAGTTTTATTAACTTCTATTCCCCTGTTTTTTAATTCCTCCAGCATGAAACACCTAGGGAGATTTCTGTCTTCCTGACAAAACCCCAACTTAATCAATTTTTTTCAAGTAAAAATAATCCTTCAGTCATCAGATACTTCTAGAATAATATGACTAATAAAATACTCCACCCTATCTCTCTACCAACCTATCCCAGCTAACTCAGCTGGTAAAGAATCCACCTGCAATGCAGGATAACCAGGTTGGATTCCTGGGGTGGGAATTTCCCCTGGAGAAGGGTTAGGCTACCCATTCCTGTGTTCTTGGGCTTCCCTGGTGGCTATGATGGTAAAGAATCCACCTGTAATGTGGGAGACCTGGATTTGATCCCTAGGTTGAGAAGATTCCCTGGAGGAGAGCATGGCAACCCACTCCAGTATTCTTGCCTAGAGAATCTCATGGACAGAGGAGCCTTTAAAAAGAATACATTTGAATCAGTTCTAATGAGGTGGATGAAACTGGAGCCTCTTATACAGAGTGAAGTAAGCCAGTCAATGAGGTCACAAAGAGTTGGACATGACTGACTGACTAAGCATAATAGTTTATAAATCCTATCCAAATTCACGAGAGCATTGATCATGCAATTTTTGTCTCAAATAATGCCAAATACCACTTACCTGCCCACTTTGCTTATTGCCTTTTATAAAATAAAAATCATACATCCTTAGTCTAATGTTAGTTTTTGCCCCATGAACCTGCTTTTTCAGTACTATTTCCCATTCCTTTATTTTACATATCTTATTCCTAAGCCAATTTTAATTCTGAAGATTTACAATTCATAACAGCAGTATTTAAAAATTTTAATACCATTGTTTCTACCATTAATTCAACTGAAACTTTCATCTCAACTGCCAAAAGTCATCAATCATATCAAAAAGGGTGCCTGTCATATCGTTTCCCAAAGTAGATGCTCTATGTTCTCATTTCATGTTTCCAGAAGTGACGAGAACTGTCCTTATTGCTTGTGTCCTCAGTTCTTATTCTGAGTCCTTATAGCACATATATGCACATATAAGTCCTTATGGACTTAAGTAATAATTGTTTTTTGTTTACCTTGTCTCCCTAAACCTGAATGCCTGGTACACAGTTAATGCTTAATATGCTTTCATTGAAAGAATAAAACATAAATAAATAAAGCAAAATATTGCTGCTGCTGCTGCAGCTCCTTAGTCCCATCAGTTGTGTTTGACTCTGTGTGACCCCATGGACTGTAGCTCTCCAGGCTCCTCTATCCATGGAATTCCCCAGGCAAGAATATTGGAGTGGGTTGCCATGCCCTCCTCCAGGGGATCTTCCTAACCCAGGGATCGAACTCAGATCTTCTGCATTACAGGCAGATTCTTTACTGCTGAGCCACCTGGTAAAGCCCAAACATATTAGATGTAATTAGACCCAGCAATCCCACTGCTGGGCATACACACCAAGGAAACCACAATTGAAAGAGACATGTGTACCCCAATGTTCATCGCAGCACTGTTAATAATAGCCAGGACATGAAAGCAACCTAGATGTCCATCAGCTGATGAATGGATAAGAAAGCTGTGGTACATATACACAATGGAGTATTACTCAGCCATTAAAAAGAATACAGTTGAATCAGTTCTAATGAGGTGGATGAAGCTGGAGCCGATTATACAGAGTGAAGTAAGCCAGAAAGAAAAACACCAATAGAGTATACTAATGCATATATATGAAATTTAGAAAGGTTGCAATGATAACCCTACATGCGAGACAGCAAAAGAGACACATATGTATAGAATAGTCTTTTGGACTCTGTCGGAGAGGGAGAGGGTGGGATGATTTGGGAGAATGGCATTGAAACATGTGTATTATCATATGTGAAAAGGATTGTCAGTCCAGTTTCAATGCATGAGACAGGGTGCTCAGGGCTGTTGCACTGGGATGACCCAGAGGGATGGGATGGGGAGGGAGGTGGGAGGGTTGTTCAGGATGGGGAACAGATGTACACCCGTGGCAGATCCCTGCCAATGTATTGCAAAACCACTACAATATTGTAAAGTAATTAGCCTCCAATAAAAATAAAGAATTTATATTGAAAAAAAATCTCAAATGCTTTAAAAATTAAAAAAAAAACTTTCAAATAAATATTTTCAAATGTTGGCTATTATAGAAAAAACAACTTTAAAAAAATATAACTAATAACCATAAGTTAAGAGATACCCCACCCAAGAGAAAACCAGGAGCTATGGAAAACTCAATCAAAAGAACTTTAAGTTATATCAGACTCTGACAGTAATAAAAGCTATCTCACAGTTAGAACTTAAACCCAAAATTTACAAAAACAAAATAAGAAAAAAGGCTGGGAATCAGCAGAAAAAAAATGAAAACTACGTTATAGCATCAAAAAATTTTAGCATTGAAATGTCAACTAAATGGTATACAACAAGCTTTATTTCATCACATATGAGTTTTAAAAAAATACAAAACACCAAAAAGCATAAGATTTAAAAGTTAAACTGAAATGTTTACCATTCAGACCCTCAATTAAGACATTCTAAATGATATACATGTACAGAGATACTCAACTTATAAGCAGAGTACATCATGCGAAATGCCAGCCTGAATTAAGCTGGAATCAAGATTGCCAGGGAAATATAAATAACCTCAGATATGTAGGTGACACCACCCTTATGGCAGAAAGTGAAGAACTAAAGAGCCTCTTGATGAAAGTGAAAGAAGAGAGTGAAAAAGTTGGCTTAAAGTTCAACATTCAGAAAATGAAGATCATGGCATCTGGCCCCATCACTTCATGGGAAATAGATGGGGAAACAGTAGAAACAGTGTCAGACTTTATTTTTTTGGGCTCCAAAATCACTGCAGATGGTGACTGCAGCCATGAAATTAAAAGACACCTGCTCCTTGGAAGAAAAGCTATGACCAACCTAGACACCATATTATAAAGCGGAGGCGTTAACTTGCCAACAAAAGTCCATCTAGTCAAAGCTATGGATTTTCCAGTAGTCATAGCTTCCCTGGTGGCTCAGAGGTTAAAGCGTCTGCCTCCAATGCAGGAGACCCGGGTTCATTCCCTGGGTCGGGAACATCCCCGGAGAAGGAAATGGCAATCCACTCCAGTATTCTTGCCTGGAGAATCCCATGGACAGAGAAGCCTAGTACATCACGGTCCACGGGGTCACAAAGAGGCGGACACGACTGAGCGACTTCACCTTCCATATATGAATATGAGAATTGGACTATAAAGAAAGCTGAGCATAGAAGAACTGATGCCTTTGAACGGTGGTGTTGGAGAAGATTCTTGAGAGTCCCTTGGACTGCAAGGAGATCCAACCTGTCCATCCTAAAGGACTGAATATTCATTGGAAGGACTGATGCTGAAGTTGAAACTCCAATACTTTGACCACCTGTTGAGAAGAATTGACTCATCTGAAAAGACCCTGATACTGGGAAAGATTGAAGGCGGGAGAAGAAGGGGATGACAGAGGATGAGATGATTGAATGGCATCCCTGACTCAAAAGCATGAGTTTGAGTAAACTCCAGGGGTTGGTGATGGACAGAGAGGCCTGGCATGCTGCAGTCCATGGGGTTGCAAAGAGTCAGACATGACTGAGTGACTGAAGTGACTGATTGACTTAGAGAAAAATTATTTTTATTTACCTTATCAAACTTCTATCAACTCTTTTACTTGTATTTATATATTTCAGTTTGTACTTCTGGAATCTATTCCTTCTTTCTGATGTATATCATTTCAGTTCAGTTCAGTCATGCAGTCATGTACAACTCCGCAACCCCATGGACTGCACCATGCCAGGCTTCCCTGTCCATCACAGATTCCAGGACTTTACTCAAACTCAAGTCCATCGAGTTGATGATGCCATCCAACCATCTCATCCTTTGTCATCTTCTTCTCCTCTCGCCTTCAATCTTTCCCAGCATCACGGTCTTTTCCAATGAGTCAGTTCTTTGCATCAGGTGGCCAAAGTATTGGAGTTTCAGCTTCAATATGAGTCCTTTCAATGAATATTCAGGAATGACTTCCTTTAGGATGTACTGGTTGGATCTCCTTGCAGTCCAAGGGACTCTCAAGAGTCTTTTCCAATACTACAGTTCAAAGCATCAATTCTTCAGCACTCAGCTTTCTTTATATCCCAACTCTAACATCCATATATGATTATTGGATAAAACATAGCTTTGACTAAACAAACCTTTGTTGGCAAAGTAGTTTCTCTGCTTTTTAATATGTTGTCTAGGTTGGTTATAGCCTTTCTTCCAAGGAGCAAGCATCTTTTAATTTCATGGCTGCAGTCACCATCTGCAGTGATTTTGGAGCCCCCCAAAACAAAGTCTGTCACTGTTTCCATTGTTTCCTCATCTATTTCCATGAAGTAATGGGACCAGATGCCATGATCTTAGTTTTCTGAACGTTGAGTTTTAAGCCAACTTTTTTATTCTCTTCTTTCACTTTCATCAAGAGGCTCTTTAGTTCTTCTTCACTTTCTGCCATAAGGGTGGTGTCACCTGCATATCTGAGGTTATTGATATTTCTCCCAGCAGTCTTGATCCCAGTTTGTGCTTCATCCAGTCCAGCAATTATCATGATGTACTCTGCATGTAAGTTAAATAAGCAGGCTGGCAATATACGTTCTCCTTGACATACTCCTTTCTGATTTGGAACCAGTCTGTTGTTCCATGTTCAGTTCTAACTGTTGTTTCTTGACCTGCCTACACATTTCTCAGGAGGCAGGTCAAGTAGTCTGGTATTCCCATCTCTTTAAGAATTTTCCAATTTGTTGTGATCCACAGAGTCAAAGGCTTTGGCATAATCAATAAAGCAGAAGTAGATGTTTTTCTGGAACTTTTTTGATGATCCAACAAATGTTGGCAATTTTATCTTTGGTTCCTCTCTCTTTTCTAAATCCAGCTTGAACATCTGGAAGTTCACGGTTCATGTACTATCGATGACTAGCTTGGGGAATTTTGAGCATTAATTCACTAGCATGTGAGATAAGTAAACAGTAGGAATGCCTAATTTGAAGATATTTTTTAAAATATACTAAAATTAAAATGCCAGAAATAATGGTGTGTGCATGACCAGTCACTTGAACCGTGTCCAACTCTGTGTGACCGTATGGATGTAGCTCAGCAGGCCCTCTTGTCCATGGGATTATCCAAGCCAGAATACAGGAATGGGTTGCCGTGACCTCCTACAAGGGATATTCCTGACCCAGGGTTGGAAACCAAGTCTCTTGAATTTCTTGCATTTACAGGCAGATTCAGCAACCCACTCCAATTTCTTGGACAGAGGAGCCTGGTGGGCTACAGTCCATTGGATCACAAACAGTAGTACATAACTGAGTGACTAATACTTCACACTTTCTTTACCACTAGTGCCACGTAGGACGGAGAAGGCAATGGCAACCCACTCCCATACTCTTGCCTGGACAATCCTCTGGGCGGAGGAGCCTGGAAGGATGCAGTCCATGGGGTTGCTAATAGTCGGTCGGACACAACTGAGCATCTTCACTTTCATGCATTGGAGAAGGAAATGGCAACCCACTCCAGTGTTCTTGCCTGGAGAATCCCGGAGACGATGGAGTCCGGTGGACTGCCGTCTATGGGGTTGCATAGAGTCGGACACGACTGAAGCAACTTAGCAGCAGCAGCAGCCACATAGGAAGCCCTCATAAACAATGGTACTCGAGATGAAGAGTGGTCAGAATTCCCAAGAACACTTAGAGATTTTTATTAATTTAAATGTATATATTTAAGTATGTTTATCAAAATACAAACAGAAGCCAATTAAAGAATCGAAAAGAATTAAGTGCATAAATTCCAAAGCATCAAGGATACACAGAATTAACAAAGCTATGAAATGAGAAAAATAAAAGCATTGAAAATGTGAAACTAATTTAATAAGCCAAATTAGATGGTAGAAACAAACCCAAATCTATTAGTAATCACAATAAAATATAAATAGACTAAACATACTCATCTCAAACTAGTCAGAATAATTTTTTAAAATCTTATATGATCTTTACATGAGACACATGAATATAGCACTCAGAAATATTAAAACACCAGGTTATGGAAAAGTGTATCAGGACAATACTAAACAAAATAAAGATGATATAGCTCTGTCAATATCAGATATATTAACTTTAAGACAATAATAATAATGTCTAAAGAAAAGCAAAGTTATTGTACAGTGACTCCAAATATATCATAGGGTGAAAAATGACAGAAACAGGCTAATTTTCCAAGTATATCAGTAAAATGGGCACATTTTAAGACAAATTTTGATTATTATTAAATTAGTCAAATTTAATAAAAAGTATTTAAACAATGCAATTAATAAATATAATTTAGCTGATGAATATATAGCACTTTGCACTGAAGAATATAATAAAGCACATTTTCTCAGATGCATTCATGAAACAATGATAAAATTTAAATAAATACCAGCCTCAACGAATTAGTATTTTATTGTATCATATTATAGGCCATCAGGTTATATACACCTGGGAAGTATGTACATAGTGTTAGAAATGAAAAAATGTATTTTCAAAATACATTTGAAAATGGAACAAATAAATCTTACTGCCTGCAATCAATATTTAACTTGCCAATATTTTTTTTCCATTCTTTTTTCAAATTCTTTTCCTATTTAGGATATTATAGAATATTGAGCAGAGTTCCCTGTTTTTATTATGTACATATCATATTTATGTTGTCTTCTGTGGGAGCATGATCAGTATACTTCAGTCCTCTAATGTTTAGATCATAACACTAATATCAGGTCACTACTTTCACTTCCATTGGAAGTGACTCACAGCAAAGTACTTCCTATGTAACAGTCACTCAATAAGTATTTGTGATTGATCAGAAGAAGAGAGAAATCCACAAATAGCATGGGTTGGGTGAGACCTGCTGCTGCTGCTGCTAGTCGCTTCAGTCGTGTCCGACTCTGCCCCATAGACGGCAGTCCACCGGACTCCCCTGTCTCCAGGATTCTCCAGGCAAGAACACTGGAGTGGGTTGCCATTTCCTTCTCCATGGGTGAGACCAAAGATTCTAAATTCATTTCATAATCACGTATTTACCTGTATCCTAGGCCATTATAATTAGTTCTTAAATTCAAATTGTCCAAAAAAATACATCATTATTTTCCCCTTCATGCTGTTTCTCTCCTGCTTTTTTCTTCCCTGATACCAGTGAATAGTATTGGAAACTCCCAGTGAAAATGATACCCAGCTTAGAAACTAGAGAGAGGCTTCATCTTCCTTTTCAATTTTCACCATTTAAATTTCCCATTTAGATGTAATCTCTCATCATTTCTTATATTGATTACTGCGTTAGCAGCTAATAATTCTTTCTGGCTTCTAGTTTTGCTTTCTTCTAATACTTTCTCTATTATACAACCAAAATAATCTTTCAGGAGTACAAATCAAGGTATGACATACTCCTTCTTAAATATTGCTTTTAATTCTCATTACTTGCAAGATAAATTCTAAACTCATTTGTGCAATATGTGAGTTCTTTCAAGAGTTGGCCCTTTCTCAATTTTCTAGCATTAAATCTTTCCTTTCACTTATAGTCATTAAATCAGCCTATAACATTGCACCTTTTTATACCTTCCATGTTGCAAAAGGCATTCTCCTGACTTAGGGCACCTAGTAAAAATGGTTAACTTGCAATCTAACTCTAGTAAGATTAAGTCACTAGCAGCTGCAGTTGCTGACCTTCAACACACCCTCCATTATTTTAGGACGGAGATCAGGAATGAGGCATTCTGTGCTCTGGGAAAAGCTAGCAGATTAGGTTTCAGATACTTAGATATTTCAGGAGAAGATGTTATAAGCCTAATTTCTTACATTTTCTCATATCTAGAACAGCACTAAAATCATTAACAGAGGCATCTGTTCCTCCTAACTGGCAGCGACACTCTCATTACTAGCAGTAACTTTCTGCCAAAATGTGTGCCTGTACATGTATCTCCCTTCAACAAAACCACATATGTACTGACACACACCCCACCCCACCCCACCCCACCTCTTCAGAGCAGTTCTTTGGAAGTATCTGAGAGGCTGTTTCCCAGGGCATACTTCTTATTTTGCCCTAAATAAAACTTAGCACAACTCTAACATTGTGCAAATTTTCAGTCAACATAGGCCATTTATCAGATAGTCCCTTCTGCTTGGAAACCCTTCTTGCATCTTATTCTACTCAACCTTGCTAATTTCTCCACCATGAGAGCTCAAGGTCATCAATTTGAAGGAATGTGTTTATAACTTCTAATTCAGGGTGCTTTGCCTGTGCTATTTCAGCATTGTAGCCATAGTTCTCTGGTAATTTTTATCCCCGGACTGATTATTTTCTCTTGCATATATTCACCTCTAGATTGCAAGCACTTTGAGCATAGAGACAGAGCTAGTCATGTGTGTACCCTATCCCTGACACCTATCATTGATTGGCATGTAGGACTCACATGTTTCCTAGCAAAAGTGTGGTGGAGGTAGAACAGAAAGGAATGAAGAGAGGAAGGAGGGATGAGAAGGAATGTGGAAAGGAGAGAAGTAGCTTCTGTTTGTTATCTGAGTAAAATTATTTGAATATATTACACTTAATACAATTATTTTATTGATGGACCAGTTGAGGCTTTTATCCATATATCCAAAAATTTCCCCAAATCCTGTAATGGACACCTTGAAAATAATATATTTATTTCTGTCATACATAGCATCCATCCCTTTTTTATAATTTTAGTCATATTAAAAACATTCTCTCAATTGTATTAAGAAATAATAATGAATGATATTTCTGTTTCAAAGACAAGGAGCTGAGTTGCACACACCCTTCCTTTACTTCAGTAGTTAAAACCAGATATTGCCTAATACACAGTTTTGCATTCTCTCAGCTCTCACTTTTTTCTTTCTTCTCCAACTTTCACCATAAAACCTCCCATTCTATGTAGTCACATTTATTTTATAGTAATAACATTAACAGAAAAAGTAACATGTACTGAGGACCCACTCTATCACAATCACAATACTAATTTCATTGTAAGCATCACCTCATCAAAAAATACAAAAATCCTATGAGATAAGTAGTATCACTATTTGAGTAATGAAGGGAAATCTAATTACTGTGTTAACCACTCCAGAATTCCACTTATGAAGGCAATTCACTTTTGGGGAAAAACAACTTAAGCTAAGAGACCCTAAGGAATGAGTAGTGTCAGGAGCCCAGGTAACAATATGTTAGAAACAGTAGAACTTTTTCTCATAAGAGAAAGAAAGTGGTAATAATAAGTCGATTTGGGCTGTTATAAACAGACTCAGAGGCTTATAAATATCAGAAACTTATCTCTCACAGTTCTGGATGCTGGAAGTCTGAGATTGGGGAGCCAGCATTGTTGGGTAAAGGCTCTCTTTCGTGTTTGTGTGTGTGTGTGTGCATGTGTGTGTTTTGAATTGTTACCTATATAAACCACCTTGATAATCATTAGTGTTTTAAGAGGTACAAGTTTATCATGATTAATATATATATATGAAATTTAGGTTATTGACCTATTTTTATTGCTTATATTTTTTATTTGCCTTTCCTATGGACTGAATTTTGTTCTCCCCAAATTCATAGGTTGAAGCCCTCATCTCCAAAGTGATGGGCTTCCCAGATGGCGTAGAGATAAATAATCCATTTGCCAGTGTAGGAGATGCAAGAGATGTGGGTTCCATTCATGGGTCAGGAAGATGCTCGAGAAGAAGGAATGGAAACCCACTCCAGTACTCTTGCCTGGAAAATCCCATGGACAGAGGAGTTTGGTGCACATGCACACTCCAATATGATTCTATTTAAAGGTGGAACAGTGTCAGACTTTATTTTTCTGGGCTTCAAAATCACTGCAGATGGTGACTGCAGCCATGAAATTAAAAGACATTTACTCCTTGGAAGAAAAGTTATGACCAACCTAGATAGTATATTCAAAAGCAGAGACATTACTTTGCCGACTAAGGTCCATCTAGTCAAGGCTATGGTTTTTCCAGTGGTCATGTATGGATGTGAGAGTTGGACTGTGAAGAAGGCTGAGCGCTGAAGAATTGATGCTTTTGAACTGTGGTGTTGGAGAAGACTCTTGAGAGTCCCTTGGACTGCAAGGAGATCCAACCAGTCCATTCTGAAGGAGATCAGCCCTGGGATTTCTTTGGAAGCAATGATGCTAAAGCTGAAGCTCCAGTACTTTGGCACCTCATGTGAATAGTTGACTCATTGGAAAAGACCCTGATGCTGGGAGGGATTGGGGGTAGGAGGAGAAGGGGACAACAGAGGATGAGATGGCTGGATGGCATCACGGACTCAATGGACGTGAGTCTGAGTGAACTCTGGGAGTTGGTGATGGACAGGGAGGCCTGGCGTGCTGCGATTCATGGGGTCGCAAAGAGTCGGACATGACTGAGTGACTGAACTGAACTGAACTGAAAGGTGGACTCTTTGGTGAGATTAATGATCTCGTTCTTGTCCTTCCCTCTTCTTCTCCCCAACAAGGGGTAATGTGAACACATTACAAAAAGAAGGTCATCTGCAAATGAGGAACAAGATCCTCATAAACACCCAATGTATCAGCCCCTGGATCTTGGACTTCCTAGCCTGTAGAACTGTGAGAAAGAGATGTTTGTTCTTTAAATTACTCAGTCTCTAGCAGTCTGATCTAAGATAGCCTTGATATATCAGGCATTTATACAGATTCTACTCTTTAAATGCTTAGATCGACTCTTAAAATGCAATCCATTAAAATTAGACAATTGTAAGCTATTATTGCACCTTTCCTGCTTTAGTCTTTAGTATTACATATCTTAAGAAAAAATAAAAATTTAAGTATTTTGATCAATTCCTAGAGAAACAAGATGTGATATGCTTTAAAAAGAATGATCAAAAAAATCAACTCAACAAAAATAAATATATGTACACTAAATAATAATCATAGGGCACTATAATATTTCAGACAAGTTGGAGAAGTAAGATTATTTAAAGGTAAGGTAGGAACTCCCTAATTTGTAGCTGCTACAATCTACCATTATTATCTTACCAATTCCTATTGTGAAAAGGTTTTGTGTTTAATCTTAAACTATAACTTTCACTGTCTTAACGCTTTATCTGAGGATGAGGATTCTTAATGTTAATTGAGAATCTTCAGGGAAATGGGACCAGTAGGTTTGGGTCAGTTCAGTTCAGTTCCTCAGTCACGTCTGACTCTTTGCAATCCCATGGCTGCAGCACGCCAGGCTTCCCTGTCCATCACCAACTCCTGGAGTTTACCCAAACTCATCTTCATTGAGTTGGTGATGCCATCCAGCCATCTCATCCTCTGTTGTCCCTTTCTCCTCCCGCCTTCAATTTTTCCCAGCATATTGTATAATATATATATATATATTTCTAAATATATAAATAAAGATAGATTTTAAGAAATTAGCTAATGTGAATGTAGAGGCTAACAAGTCCAAAACCTGCAGGTTGGACTGGCTGGTTGAAGTTCCAGGAAAGAGCTGATGTTTTAAGTCCAAAGACTGTCTACTTTAGAATCCCCTCTTACTTGGAGGAGGTCATTCTTTTGTTCTATTCATGCCTTCAACTGATTGAATGAGGCCCACTCACTTTATGGAGTGTAATTGGCTTTACTCAAAAGTCCTTCAATTTAATGTAAATCTCATCTAAAAACATTCTCACAGAAACATCCAGAGTAATATTGGACCACATATCTGGACACTGTGGCCAAGCCTAAAGTGTTATTCATTCAGCGATGTCAAGGAAGCCCAGCCAAGCTGACACATAAAACTAAACTGCAAAGGTTGACACCGTTTGTATAGTGACTCTTGTAAATTATAGTAAAAACAAAACACGAATTTACTAAATAATGATTTCTTCATATGTGTCAAGAAAACACAATTAGCCATATAGTAAACGTGGCTAACTGAATTTTATGCTAATATAGGTGCTTCATTTGACTCACCTAATTAACTCTATAATACTCCAGACATGGTTTTCCTACAGAAATCATTTAGGAAATCCGTTGAATAAACTTTGAGTATCTAAGAGAGGCAAATGAACAACAAATAATTGAATACCAAGGAAATCAAATAATTATTTTTTTTTCCTAAAAAGAGAAATTTGTGATAATAAGATCAGTGATTCTATAACAGTTATCTATTTATTTACATGCATCCATGTGTATATTCTGCAGTCTTCCTGCTGCTGCTAAGTCACTTCAGTCGTGTCTGACTCTGTGCGACCCCTAGACGGTAGCCACCAGGCTCCTACATCCCTGGGATTCTCCAGGCAAGAATACTGAAGTGGGTTGCCATTTCCTTCTCTAATGCATGAAAGTGAAAAGTGAAAGTGAAGTTGCTCAGTCATGTCCAACTCTTAGCGACCTCATGGACTGCAGCCTACCAGGCTCCTCTGTCCATGGGATTTTCCAGGCAAGAGTACTGGAGTGGGGTGCCGTTGCCTTCTCCACTGAAGTCTTCCTAGGTGAACTAAATCATTGAAAGATATAATAACCATTAGATGGAAATGTATTGAAATGTCACAGACAAAGCAAGCAAAGTGTTTTATCAGTAGTTTATTGCAAAGCAGGTTAGATGGATTAATAGGGGACTCCTTAATAACACAGTTGCTAGGATTTGGGGGATAGCTTGTTTTGAATTATTTGAAATTTTATTTTTTGAAACTTCTTGCTAGAATATTTCAAACACATACAAAGGTAAAAACTGGCATAATAAATCCCCTTATATCCATTACCCAGATTCAACAGAATTCAAAATTCATAATTAGTCATATCTTAGCTATACACTTCCTCCTTCTTTCAGCAACTCAGATGTCATACATAAATACATCTCAAAAAGACAAAAATGGAACAAAAAGATCTCAATTCAGTTATTGTAGTTAAAATTAACATTAATTCTCTAATATCCTCCAAAAAATGTTCAACTTTCCCTTTTTCATTTTGTTTGTCTAGTTGTTTGTTTGATTGAATTAGGATCCAAACAAGTCTGCATTTGATTGACTTGCCTCTTAGGTCTTTTTTCATCTTCAATTTCCCCTTCATTTTCTTCATCTTGCAACTTATTTGTTAAACTGGCCATTTCTCCTGTAGAGTTCTTATGTTCTGAAATTTGATGCTTGAATCTCCATGATGCTTAATTTCTTTTCATTCTTTATATTTTTGGTAATTGAATTTTAAGACTTGATCTGCTTCAGGTTCAGTGTTAGGCAAGAATATTTCATTGAAGATATTGCACACTTTCAATAGGAGCTAATAAGGTCTCTCTCTTTCTCTCTCTCTCTCTCTCTTTTTTTTTCTCCCTTGCCTTTTCTTGTGTTTGTAGCTACTGCTGATCATGAACTGAATTCAGTATTTTTTTCAGGGCAAAATATTCTGTCATTTTAACTTTCCTCTACTCATAGGAGACTTAATTTTTATCTCCAAACTCTTGTTTCCATACTAGAAATCATATACTATTAAGATATAGTAACTTGTTCATTTATGAAACAAAATTCATTGAAATCTTACTAAATAGAGGGCACTGTACTAAATATTGAGTTTACAGTCTCAGCTCTAAATTAGTCAGCAGGTTGACAAATGAATTGGACAACAAACAAATGTATGCAAATGTAATAATCATTGTTTTGATACATGTAAAAGGAGAAAGGGTGACTTAATGAAGCATTAACCAAATGATAGGCAATTTTGGAGAATTTGCTCTGTATCCCAGACTCACTGGGTGCTCTTTATTTGGTTGCGCTTGTTGTTTATTTACTAAGTTCTGTCAAACTCTTTGTGACCCCATGGACTGAGGCCCACCAGGTTCCTTTGTCCATGGGATTTTCCAGGCAAGAATACTGGAGTGGGTTGCCATTTCATTCTCCAGGAAATCTTCCCAACCCATGGATAAAATGCACATCCCTTGCTTAGTAGAGAAAAATAGTTTTAAATTTTCAAAAGTAATTTGTCCACATTATAAAAAATTAAAAGTTATTTAAATGACTACATATTAGCCCAACAGTACAACTATTGTCATTTTATTGACTTTTTACTGTACTTCTATTTTTACACAATTAAAATCTTAATACATGTATTTTTATATCTATTTTCTCCAGAAAAAAAATATTATTACCTACTTCAAGGTGTATATTTAGCAATCCAAATGTAAACAACTAATTTATATTCATTTCAATGGGTTAATTATATTTTAATCAATATTAATTGTTGGATATGTATGTTGATTCCAATCACTCAATTTTATAAATGATTTTTAAATTAATCATTGTACATTTCATATATAACTTTTTACATTTTACATTTCCTTTTAAAAGATAACCAGAAAAACTCTTAAAGTGAATATTTTAAATTTTATTATATTTCTTGATTATATATTTCCATGTAGATTTAGGAAAGTATGTCTTTCTTTCATCATTGTCTTTTATCATTTCTTTCATCAATGTCAGTTTCACTTCAGTAGATTTAGTTGCAGATACTACTATATTTCAAAGAATTTGCTAATTCAGAAGACAAGAACAGTACAAAAATAAATAAAAAATATTGTTGACTCAATTTCTACTGTGTTTTGGAGGAAAGCCTCCATGCCAGTGTTTCTCAAAATCATTCCCCCTTTTAAATCCATTTTCTCTTTTAAAATAAACTAAAAAGTTGAAATTCAACCATATCATCCTTTTCTTAAGGAAACACTACTACTGAGTTGAGAAAATATTTTTTGAATTGTACTGTCTAATGTTTATAGAATAAACATCTTTTTATATTTCAAATGTAAAATTCAAGTGTAATACTCAATTAGCTTTCTCAAGTAATATTCACACTGCTGCTGCTGCTGCTAAGTCGCTTCTGTCGTGTCTGACTCTGGGTGACCCCAGAGACGGCAGCCCACCAGGCTCCCCCGTCCCTGGGATTCTCCAGGCAAGAACACTGGAGTGGGTTGCTATTTCCTTCTCCAATGCATGAATATGAAAAGTGAAAGTGAAGTCGCTCAGTCGTGTCCAACTCTTAGCGACCTCATGGACTGCAGCCTACCAGGCTCCTCCGTCCATGCGATTTTCCAGGCAAGAATACAGGAGTGGGGTGCCATATTCACACAACTGCACACATATTTCTCCCAAGATAGAGCTCGGAGTTTTAACATGGCTTTTGATTTTTTTTTCCTTTAATATAGGCCCCTTAACATCATTATTTTCTGAATCTGTAAAATGGAAATGAGAATATACCTAATGTCTAGGTTTCCAAAAATGAAATGAAACATCTTAAGTTCCCCAGGATATCTTGCACTGAGTAAATGACAGCTTTTTTTTTCTAGAAGCAGAATAATTTGCTTCTTAAAGATAAAAATAAGAAAGGAAAAGGTTATAGTAAACTGCCTTAAAGTATAAAATCCTCTTCTATTGAACATGTCTAACTCTGCTTCACTAACTCTGTCTACCAGCAATATTTTAACACATATCTTCCTTTTCAGGATTATGCATTTTTAGGGGGAAAGAAAATATGAGACACTAACCACTGTTGTATCTACAGTTTGAGCCACTAACTATATTTTTACTTAATTTAATCCTACAACAACTTGGAGAAGGAATTGTGTTTTATGACTTTTGACAAATAAGAAAGCTAGGATTCAGAGAGTTCACACAATTTGCATGTTTCCACAGTTAGTAAAACTAGATCCAGCCTATGTGACCAAAGGTCTTCTCATTTGCTCTGTCACTTCCCAGAATAATAATGGAATGGGATACCACTGACTGACCTGAGTAGACACTCAATAGGGCTGCATTGGTGGACAAGTGTTCAGAACACTTCTCTGGTTTATTGCTCTTAAGGGTACTGTGCCATGGCCTCTGGCTAGCATTCTTCTCTTCCAGTTTTAACTTAAATGCCCCTTTCTCAGTGAAGCTTCTCATTATCCAAGCTTTCAACCCGCACCTTCATGAGAACATGGTTAAACTCTGTCACACCCTTGCTCTATCTTTCATAATTAGCACTTTCTATAAGTAAACAATTATTTTAATAATTGTCTGTCTAATGTTTGCATCAACCACCAGATTATGAAATCCATGAGAGAAGAGAGAATATCTACCTTCCTCTACCTTCCTTAGCATTGCATCCCTGGCCTCTGACCTGTGCTAGGTGAGATATATATATATATATATATATATATATATATATGTGGAATAAATATACACATAGATACAGAATTGCATACACTTTTTAACTGTGCATTTTTTAAATTGTGGAGAACTATTTGGTCACCAATGTCCTATAGTATTCACTTAGCTATACATGAAAGTGAAAGTGAAGTCGCTTAGTCGTGTGCGACTCTTGCGACCTCATGGACTGTAGCCTACCAGGCTCCTCCATCCGTGGGATTTTCCAGGCAAGAGTACTGGAGTGGGTTGCCATTTCCTTCTCCAAGAAATCTTCCCAACCCAGGGATTGAACCCAGGCCTTCCTCATTACAAGCAGACGCTTTACCATCTGAGCCACTAGGGAATTCTATAAAATAGATAATAGATGAAAGAAAATGAAAACTAAGAAGTAATATCCCTAAACTGATCAACAGACTTGTTTTAGCAGAGCTTTAAGAATGTTGGGAATTTTTTTCATGTTATTGATACTGTTAATGTGTTGTGAGTTAAATAAATTGTTTTCTCTCTTCTCATTGTTTGGTTTCAGAGCAGCTACAAAGCAGGGCCATAACCAGATTCAGTGTTATCTGTCTCATTGCAATCTGCAAAAAAAAAAAAAAAACATTGGCTACCTCCCAATAGCTGGCGGGGGCTTCCCAGGTGGCCCTAGTGGTCAAAAACCTGCCTGCCAATGCAGAAGACCTAAGAGAGGTGGGTTTGACCCCGGGTCCAGAAGATCTCCTGGAGGAGGGCATGGCAACTCACTCCAGTATTTTTGCTTGGAGAATCCCATGGACAGAGGTGTCTGGTGGGCTACAGTCCATAAGGTCACACAGAGTCTAATACAACTGACGCAACTTGGCAGACATGCAATGGCTGGTGAGGGAAAAATGTGAGCAAAAATAAAAACTTACTCTTATCTGGCTTAGAAAGAAGCCACTTATTGACCTCCAAACGTATCTCAGAATTTAACACATGGAAACACATGGGCATGGCATGTGGCATAGTAGTTTTAAAAATATTTAAACCCCTACATTTAAATTTTGAAGTGTTTAGATTGTCTCTAATAATATACCTATTATTTTACCTGAATTAATGAGTGAACTTTGATACCATAGGTTGTATATACTCTCATGTGCATATCATTTGGAAAAAAAAAACATTACTAGTGAAAGCCCAACAGTAAATTAAGGACTAGCCTAACGTCCAGGAAATAGGCTCTGATAGCCTACTGTATACTTGTACCTTCAGGCAAGTTTCTGACTTGTGCATCAGATTTCTTTTCCATTAAATGAGGAGTGCTGGCTTCTTAGGGACAAACACTTTTAAGTTTGATGCAGCTTCAGTTCAAAAGTTGAAAACCACAGCCTTTGGGCCAAAATCAGCCTCCAAATGTGTTCTGTCTGACCTACACAGTATTTTAACCTGTTTGTTTGTTTGTTTGTTTTATTAGCTGCCAAGAAATGATGCGTGGCGGGTGGGGGGAGAACTGCTTATAAAGTCTAGATTTAAGACTTCTTATGAAAACCCAGAAGACATAGCAACACTGAGTCAGCAGTCATATGGTAACTTTAACTGAAACTGAGGACCTAAATAGCCCCCTTTTAGATGGGTCATTTGCTTTTGTCTCCACTAATCTCTATTTCCCCCTTGATACCAAGTCCAAGTGTCAGGTAACAATCATCAAACCACTTTTTCCTTTGCTTCATTGCTTTTCTTGGAAACCCCCCTGACTGCTAAACCATTAACATTGCTTACCTTTCAGTTTTCTACTCCTGTGTTGATTAAATGACTAAAGAACATAAAACAATCAAACTTGACTGGAAACATAATTCCACTGGCAGAGAAAAGCTAAGTTTTTCTCAGAGTATATACGTTCATTGATAATACATGTCTCTTTGCAATATCATCACTTTGTGTCTACCTCAAACACTTTGAGACATGGAGTTCCTAAAGCTTCTTTTCCAAGTATCACTAATGTCTATTTATCCACACCACAATACCCCTGATCAATCTTAACTCTTCCTCCAAATCCTCTCTACTGGACTCCAGAACAGGGGTTCCCAGTTAGATGATTGGAAAAAAATATATTTGCACTTTAGTACTGACCTTCCTTTGACTGTGTAGATCACAAAAAGCTATGGAAGGTTCATCTCCCTGCGTGGAGACTGAACCCCGGCGCGTCGGCCTAATAAATCCTCTTGCCTATTGCATCGAATTCGAGTCACTGTGGTCTTTTGCTTTATAAAATGGTAAAGCTAAATACTTTTTTTCTGCTTGTGTTGCTGGGGTGGGAGATACAAGCCCCCTTCCAATTTCTCTTCTTCAAAGTTCCCAATCTTTTAAGATTCATTGTTAACATACACTAGGGGGAAAAATGTTTTACACCTTCAGTTCTCTGATTGATTTATTGATTCTGTTTGTTCTGCTTTCCCTTTATTTAAGGTTTGACATATAGATCTGCTTTTGATTTGATTAGACCATGATTAATGTATAATAACAAACTATATTTTTTTTTGGTGTTTTGTTATAGGATTGAGATATAGGTATTTGGGGCCCTGGCTTTTAATGTATTAGACTTTGATTAATGTATAATAACATTAAAGTATACTTATGATTTTGCATTAACAGTATGGTCATAAAAACATGCTAAATAATTGCTTTTCTTTTATTCAATACACATGGAGGAAGGTTATCTTCAAAGTATAATAGTCAAGTCAAAATTCCACTGCTTATGTGATTGAGTTTCAGTATCAGTATTTGTGAACTGACATTATGCCTGACAACTGTTTTTTGAACTTTTAAAATAATTATTCTATTTCACTTCTATTTTTAGCTAATCAGTTTGCTGCATGGTTAATGTCTAAGCAGAAAATCTAAAACTGTAGATTTCATGATTTATTCTAATAAAACACTAGGTACAATGTCATGTATTTCTATTTAACATACATTAATATTTACACTTATATTTCAACATAAAGTGCAGATAGTAGATAATATGGGTTTTCCATGTTCTATATTTGATTGTGAATTTCTCTAAAAGAGGAAAGTGGGTTGAATGACCCACAAAACTCAATGACATGAGAGGGCTACATCTGGGAGCTGGGAACAGGAGATTCAAGGTCCACCTGCTGAGGATGCCACTTTCTCAGTCCAGTGGCATCCTCAGTGGCTGGGACTGAATATGCTTTCATAAAATGACAGCTACTACTATTATTTTTGTTTCATCTTTTGTTTGAGATATGCCTGGCTTTCTCACTTTAACTACAAAGCATTGAACATCACATTTTGATTGGTAAGAATCTTGGCAAGATCTATCGGTTTAAAAAGTTGAGCTTCTGTAAAACGGGTTGTAAAGACAGTGCAGAACCAGCACATTGCATGAGGGACATATGTATACCTGTGGCTGATTCATGTTGATGTTTGAGACAGAAAATAACAAAATTCTGTAAAGCAATTATCCTTCAATTAAAAAATAAATGAAAAATAGATAAAAAGAAAAAAAATAAACAGAACTCTCTTAGAATATGTAGATTATGTTACACAACACATGACTTGACCTTGCATCTCTCCACTCTTACAGATGACAATCCTCCCAGTGGGCACTTCTTCAGTATACAATAGAACTGGCTTTAATGGGAATGCAATTATAATGGCTTCATCACTCACAAATGTCTCTCTTTCATATCATTAAACAACAGTCTTTCAAAGTTCTATAGCCCAGATGAGGGAGAGGAAGAGAGAGGGAAGGGAGGAGGGGGAAAAGGGGAGAAGGGGATAAGAGGAGGAGGGGAAGAGAGAGAGACTGTGTGTGTGTGTGTTTAATTGGAGTAAGTTAGTTTACACGGTTGTTAGTTTCGGCTGTACAATGAAATCAATCAGGTGTTTTTATATGTATACACACACACACACACACACACACACACACACACCACATCTCCTTCCTCTTGGACCTCCTGCCCCATAACCTACTCATCTAGGTCAGGCTTCTATGATAGTTCAGTTGGTAAAGAATCTTCCTGCAGTGCAGGAGACCCGAATTCAATTCCTGGGTCAGGAAGATCCACTGGAGAAGGGATAGTCCACCCACTCCAGTATTCTTGGACTTCCTTGGTGGCTCAACTGGTAAAGAATCTGCCTGCAATGCAGAAGACCTGGGTTTGATCTCTGGGTTGGGAAGATCCTCTGGAGGAAGGAAAGACTACCCACTCCAGCGTTCTGGCCTGGAGAATTCCATGGACTGTATAGTCCATGGGGTCCCAAAGAGTTGAACATAACTGAGTGGCTTTTTTCACTTTCACCTGTTTTACATATGGTAGTGTATACATGTGAATACACATTCCCAATTCATCCCACCCCCTCCTACCCTGTGTCCACATGTATATTCTCTACATCTGTGTATATTCCTGCCCTGGAAATAGGTTCATCTGTACACTCTTTTAGATTCCACATATATGGATTAGTATATGATATTTGTTTTTCTTTATGGCCCATATGACCCAGTAATCCCACTACTGGGCACATATGTTGAGAAAACTATAATTCAAAATGACACATGTACCCCAGTGTTCATTGCAACATTGTTTACAATAGCCAGGACATGGAAACAACCTGAATGTCCAATGACAAATGAACAGATAAAGAAGAATTGGCTTTACTGGGGATGTAATTATATGGTTTTTACATATAAATATATGTAATTATATATGTTGTACATATATAAATGGAATATTACTCAGCTGTAAAAAGGAATTAAGTTAGATGGAGTTTTAATACTGATTACTTCTGTATGCTGAATATCAATCTTAAATGAGAATCTCTAAAGACATTTTGAATGAGCAATTCTTAAAACAAAGCAAAATTTAAAAAATCTAACTGTATTTTTCCTTAGGCTCATTTTATCAATTATACTGAGTCTAGTTCTATGCCCACCAAAATCACACTGCTATTTTTTCCTAATAAGCATCCAATATGTTTTAAAATATAGGTAATATGGATATATATTACTATATAATTTGATAAGAATTTCCAAAATACTTTAAGAGTTTTAAATTGTTTGGACATGATTTAGCTATCTCATATATTACTTCTGATGGGTTTTGCTTAGCATTTCATGTATCTGATTCCTAACCAATTTAAAAATCATATATAGGCTGGCTAATATTTTAAGCCAAGTTGGATTTATTGTTATATACTTTATAAGCACATTCTATTTGAGGAGTAATCCTAAAGTCATAAATTTTCTGTATTCCAGCTTCCATATGCCTCTTAACACAAACTCACAGAAAATATGCAATAAATACTCTCTTCTCTTTAAAAAGAAAAATAAATCAAACCAAGATCAATCAAAAATGAAGCTGTTAAAAATAAGTTAAGATGTATGAACTTTTAAGAAATCTTAAAATATTTTAAAGGCCTCATTTATTTTTTATTTATTTATAAAAGAGAACTGAAGTAAATTATTTGCCTAACTTCTCAAAGTCTCCTTTGGGGAAAAAATAATTAAAGCTGCATTTTCTGCAACCACCTCTCTTAACTGCTGCTCAATATATGCTGCACTGTGGAAACAGATTTTAATTTATTCAAAATGAAATTTGTCCATAAATAATTAGCAAATTCATATTAAAAGATAATTATGAAAAAGTTGATAGAAAATAATTCCAACTGTAATACCCTTAGATAAATCACAGTTAATTGTACATGGAAATCCATTTGCTTTATTTGGATACATAGTTAGACAACTAATTATGTTGAACATTCAATGGAACTCTTAAACATATGTTCACTTCCCAAAGCTCTGAAAGGTGGTCTTTTTTTTTTTTTTTAATCAAGAGTCATTCGTTAAATGTAAAAGATGTTTACATTTGGTATTACCATTAAATTTGAAGGCAATAATATGTGGAATTACTTGTCCATGTCAAAATAATCTATCACTTTATTTTCAAAAGCATATAATTTTACTCTTTATGGGACACACTTCCATTTGAAGTGTGTAAAAAATCGGATTTAGCTTTAACTACTGAGGGATTTTTCATTAACTAATGATAAAACTAAATTTTAAAATCATTATTATTCCTACAAATAATACATCCCTAACCACCCCACCCCCGACATCTATTGTTACAGCATTCTATTTTCTTCTCTCTTTAGTTTAATTTTTGGACATTTTATGTATACCTTATATTTCTTATTGTAAGTTTCTCTAGTAAACATACATAGCTTTTTACTTAACAGACCAAAGATACAGACTATATTTTGCAATTATGAGACAACCTTCAAAATTGCTGGCCGCCATTGATAATACATAATTTTCTAAGTCTTTCATGTATTCCTCCACCCAGAGGAACGTATGTCACCCCAATCTGCTGAAATTGCACCTGCTAAGATGATTGATGCTTTCCTATTTGCCAAATCTATTCAAGCAATTTGGTCTTTCTCCTCGGGATCTCTGACTTATTGGACGATATGAACCGTTCTTCTTCTGGAACTCTCTTATTCATTTTTCTCAAAAGCAAATTGTGTGATCTCATCACAACTCTTCAATGGTTCTTTTCTTCCTCTACCTGCCCTACAATCTTGGAGTTCAGGAACCTCTCCTCTCCCTCACAAGCTGCCCATGTGCTCTCCAGGGCCACACTGCTTACTCCACCAAGTGTTCCCTATTCAACACAGATGTCTCTTCATAATTCAAATTTATCTATGTGGCTTCTCTGGCTTACACTGCTACTTGGATTTTCATATCAGCTACTAAATGTAACGAGTATTGATTATATATTTTGACATTGTAATTTAATACTGTAACTCTCACATCCACATTGTTTCCTATGCTGGAAACATAAATCATTCCAGGAGACTGATCTAATTGAGGATAAGAGACATGGTTTTGGTCACTGGGTCAAAAAGATCCCCTGGAGAAGGGAATGGCAATCCACCAGTATTTCTGCCTGGAGAATCCCATGGACAGAGGAACCTGGCCGGCTATGGGGTTACAAAGAGTTGACATGACTGGAGCAACTTAGCACATTGTGTCTTGGCCAGTTTTGTATCTCTAGCAGCTGGTATAATACCTGAAATCATAGAGGTTCTTCAATAAATATTTGTTGAATAATTAACTTTTCCCTTTCCCCCTTGCTTTTCACATCCAGCTGACTCTCTTGATTTCTACAGTTTATTCTTGATTGCAACAAATATGTCATCTTAAAAATCTATATGTCTGAATTATATCCCTCTTCCAGACAATACATAGTATGCATCCATTCCTCCTATACCTGTGCATAGCTTTGAAAATTCTGAATTTCAATCTCAACATCCCTCCAACTTTCCTGATTTGTCAGACCTTTGGACCTCATTCTATTTCTGAGTCTGAGTCACAGGATAGATAAACTGAACTCCATCAGTACCTTTATGTCTATCATTTTTTGTTCCCCTCCTCCAAAGAGCTACATGGGAGTTCCTGAATCCAATAGCTGGAGACCAGTGAAAAACAATATGAATCCATAAATATAAATGCATGGCTTCTAATCTCACTGGACCCTCAGCATCAACATGCAGTAATTTTCCTTGCAGTTGGTCAGCTTTCTATCTTCTCTAGAGATTGTTTAGATCTGCTCCACTCAAGTACTCTTGCCTGGCAAATCCCATGGATGGAGGAGCCTGGTAGGCCGTAGTCCATGGGGTCACTGAGTTGGACACAGCTGAGAGACTTCACTTTCACTTTTCACTTTCATGTATTGGAGAAGGAAATGGCAACCCACTCCAGTGTTCTTGCCTGGAGAATCCCAGGGATGGGGGAGCCTGGTGGGCTGCCGTCTATGGGGTCACACAGAGTTGGACACAACTGAAGTAACTTAGCAGCAGCAGCAGCAGCTACTTTGTTTCATAGACTTTCTCCCTCTTTCTCAGAGATGATTGCCTTTACTAATTATTTAAGAAATCTGAAGCCATGATGGACATGAAAGCCCTCAACTCCTCCTAACTCCACTACCTACATGTTGCTACTTGTGGATATTTTAGGGCTGTTTTCCTCCAGTCTCCCAGGGTAAGGAGTGTTCAAGGTCAACCTGTCCACCACATTCTTAATCCTACTCACTCCTGGACCTGCTTGCACTTTTCTTTATCAGTCATTTGTCTCTCCTGAATCTTTTTTGTCTCCCTTTCCACTGATTCATTCCCTTTGTTTCAAATTATACTCAGCATCCTTTGTCTCTTTGTCTCATTAAAACTGTTGTTGTGCTTGGCCTCAAAGTACTAGGTATTTCCAGATTTCTATTCTCTTCTAAACTTTTCTTACATTTTTTTAACCCTGATGCTCAAATTAGGAGATCTCATATCCCAATTCTAAATTAATAATTTTCAAAACTCTTTCTCCAGATTTGATGTAGTCCATGAATATCAGATGTATCTATCTAATTACAGAATACAATTATCTAAAGTATAAAAATATACTAACATGACATTGTAAATCAACTATATTCCAATAAATTTTTTAAAATCTGTAAGTAAAATTATTGCCCTTCTTGCTCCCCACTAAAAGCTTGCTTATTCCTTTTTCTCCTTCTCACAAAGACCTTCTCCACTCTCCAGCCAACAGATAAAGCCAGACATTCTGGGATACTGACTGACTGCCATCTTTTCTGTAAAATACTCTTAGAAGATTTTAATATTATTTTTTTAGCACCATACTTGTCTATCATTTTTGATGACTCTTGTTAGATGCTATATAACTCAGTAAAAACAGTTTTGATATAGGCATGGAAAATATCAGTAACTAAAAGTAGTTTATTTTTATTTTTTTAATCCTAAAGATCAGAACATTATGGATCCTGAGATGGATGCTCAGCTGGCTCTAAAATACAGTCTTCCCTGGCATAAGTTACTGCATTTTTTCTCGAAAGTACCCTGAAAAGTGATTCTATATTATTTTCTTATATTTTTCTCAATTTTACCATTCCATAAATCCCAGGATATCTATCTGAAACTGCTATATAGCAATAAAGTGAGATAACCCAATGAGGGAGAGTTGGACCTTATCTTAAAATTTTGGGTTTTAGAAAGGGTAGTCTGTGATCTTTCAGTTGATAATTAATGCTTTGCATGTATCAAGTCTATACATATATATTCATTTTGATTCCATCACTGCCTTTAGGAACAATTTGAGATGGATATTTTAAATTTTCTTTATTTATCTTGAGAATATTTCATTTTATTCAGTACACTCCTACCAACCAAATGTTGTATTTATTTAGTGAGTCAAGGATGATTTTTTTGCCTCTTACATAAGGCATATTAAATTTAAGTACTTAGTAGTATGTGGTCCTGACTATCTTGACCTTACTTACCTGAACATTTCTTTCAACTTCTTACCCTTTCCCTCCACTACTGGCTTCAAATCTATTAAAAGTCATTCCTCTGCTGTACAGAATTTCCTGTGCAATCAATTTCTGGAGACCTATGTGCCAGTTCTTCAAAGACATATTTTTCACAGAGCTAGAACAAATAATTTCACAATTTGTATGGAAACACAGAAAACCTCGAATAGCCAAAGCCATCTTGAGAAAGAAGAATGGAACTGGAGGAATCAACCTGCCTGACTTCAGGCTTTACTACAAAGCCACAGTCATCAAGACAGTATGGTACTGACACAAAGACAGAAATATAGATCAATGGAACAAAATAGAAAGCCCAGAGATAAATCCACACACCTATGGACAGCTTATCTTCGACAAAGGAGGCAAGAATATACAGTGGATTAAAGACAATCTTTTTAACAAGTGGTGCTGGGAAAACTGGACAACCACTTGTAAAAGAATGAAATTAGATCACTTTCTCACACCATACACAAAAATAAACTCAAAATGGATTAAAGATCTAAACGTAAGACAAGAAACTATAAAACTCTTAGAGGAGAACATAGGCAAAACACTCTCTGACATAAATCACAGCAGGATCCTCTATGATCCACCTCCCAGAATACTGGAAATAAAAGCAAAAATAAACAAATGGGATCTAATTAAAATTAAAAGCTTCTGCACAACAAAGGAAACTATAAGCAAGGTGAAAAGACACCTTCTGAATGGGAGAAAATAATAGCAAATGAAGCAACTGACAAACAACTAATCTCAAAAATATACAAGCAGCTTATGCAGCTCAACTCCAGAAAAATAAATGACCCAATCAAAAAATGGGCCAAAGAACTAAATAGACATTTCTCCAAAGAAGACATACGAATGGCTAACAAACACATGAAAAGATGCTCAACATCACTCATTATCAGAGAAATGCAAATCAAAACCACAATGAGGTACCATTTCACACCAGTCAGAATGGCTGCGATCCAAAAGTCAACAAGCAATAAATGCTGGAGAGGGTGTGGAGAAAAGGGAACCCTCTTACACTGTTGGTGGGAATGCAAATTAGTACAGCCACTATGGAGAACAGTGTGGAGATTCCTTAAAAAATTGCAAATAGAACTGCCTTATGATCCAGCGATCCCACTGCTGGGCATACACACCAAGGAAACCAGAATTGAAAGAGACACGTGTACCCCAATGTTCATTGCGGCACTGTTTATAATAGCCAGGACATGGAAGCAACCTAGATGTCCATCAGCAGATGAATGGATAAGAAAGCTGTGGTACATATACACAATGGAGTATTACTCAGCTATTAAAAAGAATACATTTGAATCAGTTTTAATGAGGTGGATGACGCTGGAGCCGATTATACAGAGTGAAGTAAGCCAGAAAGAAAAACATCAATACAGTATACTTACACATATATATGGAATTTAGAATGATGTTAATGATAAACCTATACGCAAGACAGCAAAAGAGACACAGTTGTATAGAATGGCCTTTTGGACTCTGTGGGAGAGGGAGAGGGTGGGATAGGTTGGCAGAGTGGCAATGTAACATGTGTGATATCAGAAGCGAAACGAATTGCCAATCCAGGTTTGATGCAGGATGCAGGATGCTTGGGACTGATGCACGGGGATAATCCAGAGAGAGGGTGTGGGGCGGGAGGGTGGAGGTGGGGGTCGGGATTGGGAGTTCATGTACACTCATGGCTAATTCATGTCAATGTGTAAAAAACGAATACAGTATTGTAAAGCAAAACAAACTAAAAAATAAAAATTAATTAAAAAAAAATAAAGACATATAAGTCTCTTTCTGGAGCTCTCTAGTTAAGCAAGACTCTCTGCAGCTCCCTTCCCATCTAGAGGCATAAGCACTCTCCATCCCCTAGAAACGTGAACTCTGTCCGACTCATTGCTGAATCCTGAGAAGCCTGATCACTTTCTTTCTAAAAGAAGATTATAATAATATTTATTCTACCTTCATTATTGCTGCATTTTATTTTTCTACGTCTTGTTATTTTGATGTCAATTCAATGTAACACATTGCATACCACTACACCATTGGAACTCCCCAGATTCAAACCCACATCTTCCACATTCTCATTTAAACACATATTTATTACAGATATATGCACTCTGATGTTCATGGTATCATTAGTTAAAATTGATATGTAGATGTAACCTAAGTGTCCAACAGCAGATAAATAAAGAAGACACTTAAGTTGTTTCCATACATTGAGCACTGGTGCAATATTACCCAGCACAAAAGGAACAAAATTTTGCCATTTGCAACAATATGAATGGACCTGGAAGGTATTATGCTTAGTGAAATAGCTCAGACAGAAAAAGACAATACTGTATGTTAATATATGGAATATAAAAATAAATCAATTAATATAATAAAACAAAAACAGATTTATGGATAAGATATAGAGAACACACTTGTGGTTACCAGTGGAGAGAGGGGTTGGGAAGGAGCAAAATAGAGGTAGGCGGTTAAAAAATACAAACTACTATATGTAAAATATATGAAAAATATACAATTATGTGTAAAAATATATAAGCATATATTATACAGCACAGAGAATATAACCAATATTTTATAACTTTAAATGGAATGTAATCTATAAAATCACTGTTGTAAAGTCACTTCATATTTATAATATGAAGCTAATAGTATAAATCAGCTAGAATTTAATTTTTAAATTTAAAAAAACGTAAAATGCATATTTATTTTCCTGATCCAACAATACGTGTCTCTCGTCTCCTCTCTTCTAAGAACCATGCCATTGTGCTCTCCAGTCCCATGGTTCACCATAAGCAAGTTCCCTTTCTTTGTCAGGCTCTTCTCTGAACATTCTTACAACTTTTAGCCTAACTTAAAACTGGTTCTCCCAGAGAATAGCAGTTATAAATATTACTGAAAGAGAAATTCCTCAGGTTTCATTTATAACTAAACCCATTTCATTTTGGATTGCACACACACTGCATCAAACTTTATCAAATAGTCACCAATGAATCCCTTGTCACTAAGGCTAATCCATATGTCAGTTTTTGTTTTTGTTTTTGTTTTTAACATGACTTGCCTATAGTGTTCAAAAATGTTGCCTACTTTCTTCAAATTTGAAATTTTTTGAAATTTTCATTTCCTTGTCATGCATAACAGCAATGACCCTAGTTCTTTATTTTTATGTATCCCTTATGTAGGCTCTTCTTTGAGCCATTTCTGTTAGTGGACCTGGGTATTATGTCTTAGATCTTCTTTTCCTTCATGCTGCATTCCCTCCCCAGGAATTACCTTTCAGGATTATGACTTCAATTAACCGTATGCAATCAGGTTTGTCAATTGAGTAGCTCCAACCCAAATCTTTCATCTGAATTCTACAGTAGTACATCCAATTGTGTTACAAACATCTATATTTGGCTGGCTTAAAAAGGTTTCAAATTTTTCATGTTCAAAACTGAGCTTCCCATTCTTCACTTCCCTGTTCTCATTTTCCCTCCCCATTTCCTTGTTACAGAAACCAGCACATCATCCCAACCAGTGGCTCAAGCCAGGAACCTGGGCATCATTTCTTGATTTCCCTTCCAACTTCACACCACCAGTAACTATTGAATTTCCAATCCCATGAGCATTTAAAAAGTAGATGGGTTTCTGTGGTTTGTAGTAAGAGGGAGAGCCATAGAGATTCAAAGAATTAAAAGGATTCCGTTCAATCTGCCAACAACCTGAAGGAACATGGAAATGGATTTTCCCCCACAATCTATAGATAAGCCTCAGTGTGCATGATTCTGGTTTTCAGCCTGTGAGACCCTAAGCAGAGGACCCAAATGAACTCAAATGGATTTGTGATCTAAAGAACAATGACAAAATAAATGGGTGTTACTGGGCTGGCCAAAAAGTTCACTTTTCCTGTACCATTTTACAGAACTTAAATGTTTTGTCTAACCCAATATTTTATGTCTCTAATTTTGTGGTAATTTGTCATAGCAATAATGAAACAAATACAGCAAATTCTCTGAAACATAGCTGAAGCTCAACAAATGTTTGTAGAACAAATGTAGGTAATACAATTTAAGGAATATAATAAAACTTTAAAATTTTCTGTTCTTTGATGTACATTGTTTTTCTTTTGAAGGCTACTTATATATTATTTTTGGTTTAATAATGGATTAAACTAAAGTTGATGCATTTGATAATGCCTGGGCAATTTAAACAGCATCTCTAGGCCAAGAACTTCTTGGTGTTAGAGTCAATTAACAAGTCTACTATAGGAAAATATATAGTACACTCAAAGATCTAAACAAACACTCAATATCAGCAGTATCATTAGTAATTCAAGGAATGATACAGCACTCCGGACTTGTCATCGGTTTGAAAAGAGTTGGTTCTATTGATGTCACTGTCTCCTACATACATCCCTGGGTGACTGTCTTAGTTCTTGTTTTGACTTGTCATTTTTCCCAGAGGCAACTCTTAAATCTATTATCGGAGCAAGTAGGATGGCTGCTTATTCAAACCACCTGTTGTTTTGGGATTGTGATTTGATTGCTGGCATTTATTTCTCTTTCAGTCTTGGCCTATTACAAAACATTTCCTATGATAAGAAGGAAATAAAAGCTGTAGAATATTACCCTGGTTTTGGTCCTATTTTCCTTTTAAATAATTACATTTACTTAGAGTATATTTTGGAAAAAAAAATCTAGATGAACTTCTGAAATATTCATTGTGTTGATTCATTGACATGTTTTATTGAAAACTCTGTGCTGGGCACTTGGAATAAAAGAATTATCCACATAAATATCATATTGAATAATATCATACAAAGCTGACTTTAATGCAAAATAAAGTAGCAGATACTACATTAACAATATAGTATTTTGATACAAAAAATATTTCAAGAAGAATATGGATAAATGTTTCCTGAGTGGAAATTGATGGAAAAGAAATCTATAAATTAAGATATAGAATTGTAAGTTATATTTGGGAAGTGTGAGTAATGTACCTTAAGTGTCATGCAGACAGAGAGCAGCAAGAAATGAAATTATAAAAGTTGTGTCAAGAACTGTGAAAAGCCTGACACTTTCATCTATTTCAAGCTAACAAGTTAGCCTGCCAGAGTTTCATGGACACTTGTAGAATATACAAGACTGCTGAGTCAAATGCAATGACATTTTTTTTAGTGCTATAAATGCAATGTGTGCTTAGTCTCTCAGTCGTATTTGACTCCTTGCAATCCCATGGACTGTAGCTCACTAGGCTCTTCCGTCCAAGGGATTTACCAGGCAAGAATACTGGAGTGGGTTGCCATTTCCTACTTCAGGGGATTGTTCAGACCCAGGGATCAAACTCACAACTCTTAAGTCAGCAAGAGGATTCTTTATCACTGAGCCACCAAGGAACCCCTAGAGAGGCGCTATAAATGACAAAATCATATTACAGCTGCAAAGGCAGACATATATATTTATACACACAAAACACACAGTCACATACTGAATTATGTAAAACCTGAGCTAGACTTCTATAAATAGATCCAGGAATTTTAAGCATACAGGGAATATGTATTTTGATTGGTATCACAAATAAGTCCTTAGAATATAACTAAATCTTGGGCCACTTTTCCATCAATATTCAGGGATGGTATAGTGATTAGAATCTTATTTGACTGAATAGCATTCCATGACCAGAAGGCATCATTGTGATATCAAAATGACAAAATAGTCATCACAATCAATCAGATACTACTACTTTTAGGACAGATTCATTTAAAATACAAAGTAAATTAATATCTTAAATTTAAGATCATTGATGGTTCCAAATATGCTTTGAGCAAATAAAGTGGTATATTTAAAGATATCAAATGTGAAATTCAAATTATTTCACATTGAATTAAATGTCTTAAGGGCCCTGAATATACTTTGTCAAGCTTATCTGTTTCAAAATTTCATGCTGTTATTATAATTAATCAAGTATAATATTCTGATTTGCTTGTGTCATGACACACTCCCACACATTTAGTCGTGAATATGATTGGTTGACCAAAATTATGATGTTTTAGTCTTTGTTCTTTTTCCTTCTTTCATAGTCAATGCCCAGGCATGACATTTTCTCCTTTCACATACACATATATATCCCTCCCCAGAGTTTGCTTATGACTCAGTTCTCTTTTTCAGACACTTCTAACTTTGTATTTATAAAGCCTTTCTCCATATCATATTTCCGACAGGATGTCAGTCCCTTTTGAAATTCCCCAATAAGTGCATTTTATTCTTACCCAGAACAGAATTGTCTTTTCTCTTTGACAAAGTCTCTGTTTCTTTGTGATGTGTTAGATCTTTTTTTAGATTTTCCATAGTTTTTGGAAACCTTCCATAGAAGTTACATACTTTTAATTCTTCACCTCTCATATTGCCCAAATAAGCCACAATAAAGATACCTGGGAGGCTTTAATATGTATTCTTAGTCGCTCAGTCATATCTGACTCTTGGTGACACCATGGACTGCAGCACACCAGGCTCCTCTGTCCACAGAACTGTCCAGGTAAGAATACTGGAGTAAGTTGTCATTCCTTTCTCCAGAGGATCTTCCTGACTCAGGGATCGCACCCAGGTCTCCTGCATTGCAGGCAGATTGTTTACTATCTGAACCACCACGTCTTCTCTGCTTTTCATCACATTTTAGTTGGATAAACTTAGTTTAATGCTCATACTGATGGCCAAATGCATTGTATCTGTTGTGTATAGTTAATAAGATCTCCTTGAAGGATAATGCAATGGTTCCTTCTGCGTAGACCAAGCTCAGAGCCTGACTCAGATTATTCAAATGTAACGGGTATAAATTTTTAATACCTCTGGACCATAGTTGTATCATTTCTAAATAATGGGTTTTTACTAAGAGATTTCTCTTAACTTTTTATCATACTATCCTACAAAGGAATAAAAGTATTCACTTTGATTGTTTTTCAACCCCTACAGTATAAAGTTTAGACTACAGTGGTATCATTTAAAGCACTCTCCTGTCTTCAAATCACCAGATGTAATACATTAATAGGATCTCAGGGGAAAATGTAAGCCATCCTGAATGTAAGCCATTTTTCCAATATTTTTCTATTATGGCTCCAGAAAAAAATCTTGGTCATCTTAGACAGTAAGAAAAATCTTCTGGTTTTCAAAATTTAATCCAGATTCAATGTCCCCTAATATATTCTCACAAAGCTTTCTTTGTGAAGCATTTATACTAGACAGCACTCATTTGCAAAACATACTTACCATAGTAAAATTTATCCAGAGATGACACATTTGTGATAATACCAAGTAGTTTGTCTCTAAAACCAGGAACATCATCTGTTCCCCACTTACAAGATCGTCCAAAACATCTTATGCTTGTAACTCATTTTAAGAGTTAGCCTTAACCTGCAGTAAACCAGTTATTAGAGCTGTAATAAAGAACTAAATACACTGAATATCAAGGAGGTAAAGAAGTCAGGAATAGATCCCAGAAACAGATGCTTAATAAAATTGATAGTGCTTGTGTCTGTAGTAAGCAGATCATATTTTAAAGCAGCCATGTGCACTTCTTACAATGGGATGTCAGCATTCCTTCTACTCAAGATGGGGTTCGTGTTTCCTCCTTTTGAATTTGGCCTCTCCTGAGTGGCTCAGTGGGAAAGAATCCATCTGCCAAAGCAGGAAATGCAAGAGGGGTGGGTTCGAACACTGGGTTGAGAATAAACCTTGGAATAGGAAATGGTAACCCACTTCAGTATTCTTGCTTGGAAAATTCCATGGATAGAAAAGTCCACAAGATTTCAAAGAGTAGGACCCAACTGAGCCCCCAGCACACATGAGACTACTTTTTGCTTTTGAGGCAAGATCATAAAAGCTGCTTCAGCCTGGAGCTCTGGGGATGCTTATCCTAGAAGCCAGGTACCAAGCTGTGAAGAAGAAGAGAGGCTCCCTGGAGAGGCCAGATGGCGCTGCTTCAGCGGGCAGTCTTAACCAAGGCTAGCAATCAACCTCCAGAACTGTGAGTGTGCTTTCAAATGATTGTAGTCCTCAGCTATCAACTCACTTTCAGCCTTTGAGTTTTCCCAGCTGAAGTTACACACATCATAGAAATAATTGTTTCCTATGCTTAGTGTCAATTTTAACTCACAGAATCCATGAGGATAATAAAATGTTCACCAAGGCATTTGGGCCATTGTGTTATGCAGCAGAAGATTAAGCAGGGCACACTATATTAGCCAAACTTTTTTTTTCTCCTTTGGCTACCAAGTGGAATATAAATCTGTGGTCCCTCTACTCCAGAGGATTAATAATTAACAGCTTTCTCATGTTAAAGAAAGGTGAAGTTATACTGATCACTTTTCAACATGATTAATGCTTTTCTGCCTATTCACTGAAATATAAATTATGTTCATTAAAACACTTTTTTAGATAAACTATTCATTATTCTTCAAAACTCATTATGTATTGATAATAGTATACTGGTTTGCTTTTTTTTAAACTTAATCCTGTTATCTGCCAACATCAGCAATACACGATGAAGATTCCTTTACACTTTCTTTGTCTACTTAAAATCCATTTAAAATGCCACTGTCCCTCAAAACTCGCAGGGAAAAAAATACTTTGTTTAGTTCAGTTCAGTCACTCAGTCGTCCGACCCTTCGCGACCCCATGAATCGCAGCATGCCAGGCCTCCCTGTCCATCACCAGCTCCTGGAGTTCACTCAGACTCACGTCCATGGAGTCAGTGATGCCATCCAGCCATCTTGTCCTCTGTCGTCCCCTTCTCCTCCTGCCCCCAATCCCTCCCAGCATCAGAGTGTTTTCCAATGAGTCAACTGTTCACATGAGGTGGCCAAAGTACTGGAGTTTCAGCTTTACATCATTCCTTCCAAAGAAATCCCAGGGCTGATCTCCTTCAGAAGGGACTGGTTGGATCTCCTTGCAGTCTAAGGGACTCTCAAGAGTCTTCTCCAACACCACAGTTCAAATGCATCGGTTATTATATCGTGCCCCTGGTATTTTTCTTTGTGCCTTATCTTGAAATTTCAGTCCCGAAAGTCTCCCAAGTCTCTCTACCTGAGATGACAGAACCAATTTATCTTTATCCTTGTGTTGCTCCAAGTGAGCCTCTCTATCCCACTGTTCTCCTGTCCCATTTAGGATTCCTTCTTCCCCTATGTGAGTTGAAAAATTCATGGTTCATTGAGAGGAATAAAAAATATTAACAACGTCTCTATGATCTTGAAGAGTAGAAATGAATCAGCAAGATACAAAATGTTTTCTTTCTCAGCTGAAATACTAAAGAATAACAGTAGATAAAATAGAGTATCACGGGTCAACAGAATTTATTTTAGAAGTAGAATACAACCTGCTAATATCACTGAGATAGGTTAGAAGAGTGAAATAAACAGACTGATCACTCATGATAAAAATAGAGATTTTAGCTTTGGCATTCAAATGTTCATTGACATAATTTCTGCCTGTATCAGAAGACAACAAAAAGCCATCAAACAGACATTATTTATTAGGACTTTCAACACTGTAGAAATGTGATTAAGATACTATCTCTTTATTGTTTTTAATGCTTACAAAAATGCTGCAAAGCAGATACCAAAAATCCTAATTTTCCAGATAAGAAAACTGAGGTCTAAAAATGTTATATAGCAATCTAAGAATAAAAGACTGGTATATTCATTTATATGTAACTCAGAGTTACTGCTTTTGTCACCTCAATTAATATCCCCTTCACCAGCTAGTGTAGTCACAGAAACAATCTCATTTCTTTCTTCTTTCAATATCACAGCCACTTTTAAAGTAACTGTCCTTCCACTTTGCCAGGATAATTTCTAGAACATTTATCAAGACATGCTATAAGCCTAACCAAAGATGTAAGAATTGCTCAGTCTGATTTTTATTGATAATACTGTATAATACAGTATGCTACTGTTTGAGAAAATAACAACTTCTACTATATTTCTTATTTAAGCATGTATGAGTGTTTGAAAGATGAAGAGTGTGTGTTTTAGGTATACATTTAGTCACTCATGTACAGTGCTTACTATCTAGCCAGTATTTAGACAATATATTGTCAGTTGAGTGATTCCCTAGTGGCTCAGCAGTAAAGAATCCACCAGCAATGCATGAGACCCCAGTTCAATCTCTGGGTTGGGAAGACTCCCTGGAGAAAGAAATGGTTACTCATTCCACTATTCTTGCCTGGGAAATTCCATGGACAGAGGAGCCTGGTGGGCTAAAGTCCATGGGGATGCAAGGAGTCAGATACAACTCAGCAACTAAACCACTACCCACCATCAGTTAAAGGTAATCACAACATGCACTTAAAATATCTTATTCAAAATCATCATCCCAGTTCTTGAAGATCCCTGGACAAAATCTCACAACTGCATGGACTATTCATTTTAATTTTTTTAATCACAATTTTCAAAATTGTTCCTCTCACAGCTAGAGAGACTAATATCCATTTTTATTTTTACTTTCTAATTTTCCAAGATGTGTACTTTATAATTTCACTTCTCTTCTCAAATGTCTACTTAGCTGATCTTTGAGAACGCTGTCCATTGGTGGCTTATTTTGGGAGACACAGCTCATGTTTATTACTACCTAGAGGTGGTTGTCATTCTTTGCTGATTCTAAACCATTCATTTCCTTTACCCTTTCCAAACTCCCTGCTCCTCTAAAAATATTTGATCTCCGGCATTTTCTCCTCTTTGATGTCGTATATTAAACTCTTATTTATTTATAATCCATTTATTGATAGCATATGTTTTTCTACGTTGACTCTGTATTAATTACTGAAGACATCAACATTCATAGAGAGAATCCATCTAGCACCTTGATCTCTTAGTTCTTGATCCTGTCAGCTTCCACTGTTTTCTTCTCCATACGTCATCATTTAGGAAAGTCATCCTCCAAAATGTAACTCTGTCATCATGATCGCAAGCATTCCACTCTCAGTCAAATATTTCCCATTGGTGCATTTGCATTTACTAAAGTATTCCCATTCATCCAGCTCTCCTATCTCATGAAAAGTTGCCATCGACTAACACTACTTTCTGTGCCACTCTCAGATGATAATCATATCCCCTAATTCTTAGAGAAAATTGATGTAATCATATAAAACATCCTCTCATTTTATCCACCAAACTCATCAATCTGGTGGCCTTCATATCTGCAATTTATTACCTTCTGAGTATTTCCACTTCTGTGAATATTATATTTTTCTCCTACATCATACATTCTTCCCATTTTGTGGTTCATTATCATCAGCATACAAACATGTCTTAGTATTAACCATCTTATAACATTATCCTTTGATTTATTCTTCAACTACCACCTGACTTGTTTGACACAGGACATTTCTCAAAATTATAATTCTTGAAATTCTTTTCTAGTCTAGTCCAAGAATTAAGATATCATGTTATACTGATAATTACTAAATATTTATGTTTCTGTATAGAATTATGTTATTTTCTTCATGAAGTCATTATCTTTTTAAACTTATGTTTTGTGTTTATCTTCTGTGCTCAACCATCAGGATAGGTCTTCCCTGGTGGCTCAGATGGTAAAGAATCCACTTGCAATGGATTTATCAGTCTTCAGTCCATGAGGTAGCAAAGGTTTGGACACAGTTAAGCGAATAAGCACAGCATACAGAGAGTCTTCCTAAGTCCTAGATGAAAAAAAGTCCAAATCCCTATTTAACACTTTCAGTTCCGTTCAGTTGCTCAGTCATGTCAAACTCTTTGCGACCCCATGAGCTGCAGCACACCAGGCCTCCCTGTCCAACACCAACTCCTGGAGCCCACCCAAACTCATGTCCATTGAGTTGGTGATGCCATCCAACCATCTCATCTTCTTTCGTCCCCTTCTCCTCCTGCTCTCAATCTTTCCCAGCATCAGGGTCTTTTCAAATGAGTCAGCTCTCACATCAGGAGTCCAAAGTACTGGAGTTTCAGATTCAGCATCAGACCCTCTAAATGAATACCCAGGACTGATCTCCTTTAGGATGGACTGGTTGGATCTCCTTGAGGTCCAACAGACTCTCAAGTCTTCTCCAGCACCACAGTTCAAGAGCATCAATTCTTCAGTCCTAAGCTTTCTTTATAGTACAACTCTCACATCCATACATGACCACTGGAAAAACCATAGCCTTGATTAGATGGACCTTTGTTGGCAAAGTAATGTCTCTGCTTTTTAATATGCTGTCTAGGTTGGCCCTAACTTTCCTTCCAAGGAGGAAATGTCTTAATTTCATGGCTGCAATCACCATCTGCAGTGATTTTGGAGCCCAGAAAAATAAAGTGAGCCACTGTTTCCACTGTTTCCCCATCTATTTGCCATGAGGTGATGAGACCAGATGCCATGATCTTTGTTTTCTGAATGTTGAGCTTCAAGCCAACTTTTTCACTCTCCTCTTTTACTTTCATCTAGAGGCTCTTTAGCTCCTCTTCACTTTCTGCCATAAGGGTGGTGCCATCTGCATTTCTGAGGTTATTGATATTTCTCAAAAACAACTTTACTTGTTGATCAACTGACATATTTCATTTACCAAACTTTGAATGTTCCACATACTAAACTCTCTCCAAGTCCTATCTTATTTGTAGAACGTACCACCTAGTTTCTCCAGCTCAAAACATTAGCTTATTAATCAGCTCAGGCTGCCATAAATGAAATATCTATAGGCTGGGTTGTTTGAATAACAGAAATGCTTTGCTCACAGCTCTGGAGGCTGGAAGTCTAAGATTCTCAAGTCTCAGATGGCCAGCTTCTTGCTGTGTCCTCAGACAGCTGCAGAAGAGGGAGAACTCTCATCTCTTACAAAGATACTAATCTCACTTTGAAGGCTCCATTCTTGCAATCCATTTACATTCAGTTAACATCTACAAGTCCCATGTCCAAATACCATTGGAAGGGCTCTAGCACTTCAACAGGTGAATTCTGAGGTCACAACTCAGTCCACAGTGCATAGTATATATCCTTGATTCCTCCTTTTCTGATTATTTGTATTAGTTAATCTAGCTACCAATCTTGGAGAAGGAAATGGCAACCCACCCCAGTATTCTTGCCTAGTAAGTCAGTAAGTCAAGTCACTCAGTCGTATCCGACTCTTTGTGACCCCACAGACTGCAGCCCACCAGGCTCCTCAGTCCATCAGATTCTCCAAGCAAGAATACTGGAGTGGGTTGCCATTTCCTTCTCCAGGGGATCTTCCCAACCCAGGGATCGAACCCGGGTCTCCCGCATTGGAGGCAGACACTTTAACCTCTGAGCCACCAGGGAAGTCCAGTATTCTTGCCTAGGAAAATCTAATCACTTGTCCCCATCTAGTACCTCAAGACTGGTTCTAGCCATGTGATTTATCTAGGACATAACAACCTTCTAACTTCTAGTTGAGCTGTACTTTGTCAACTCACAGTTGAATGTCTTAGTCAGTGGGCTGGTATAACAAACTTTAGATGGAGTGGCTTAACAATAACAGAAATGTATTCTCCAAGTTCTAGAGGCTGGAAATCCAGGATCAGGGTTCTGGGGAAGAGCCCTCTTCCAGGGTTCAGACTAGAAACTTCTCATTATATCATCACATGGCAGACAGCAGAGAAGGTCGCTGGATTCCCTTTCATAAGGGCACTAATTCATTCATGAGGGCTCCACCCTGTGACCTAATAACTTCCCATAGGCCCCAATTCCTAACCATCAAATCAGAGGTTAGGAGTTCAACATCTGAGTTTGGAAGGGAAATAAACATTCAGTCTACTGTAGTCAGAGTGATCTTTTAAACCCAGTCACATGACCATATTTTTCCTTTGTTTAAAATCCTCCAGTATCTACCTCAGCTACTCATCTTACCATGGCCTCCCATATTTTTGCCCCGACAGTCTATTTCACTTTGTATCCATCTTCTCCACACTAGTCTTGCTTCCAAACTTTGACTATATCAATTTGTTCTTTATTAGAACCTATTTTTTT
>SJXQ01006169.1:0-66837 GCA_006408695.1 Aepyceros melampus
CAGTGGAAACAGTGTCAAACTTTATTTTTTGGGCTCCAAAATCACTGCAGATGGTGACTGCAGCCATGAAATTAAAAGATTGTTATTAGCAGCATCAAATATGTAGAATACCTGTTACACAAATTGAAGAAACTGCTGAAATGAAGAGGAAATACAAGGAAACAATATTCAATAAACCTCCAATTGCCTAATAAAGTGATAACCAAAACTGGCTAAATCTGAAAGCTACTAAATATCTCCAGGAAAGCTTCTTAAACTTGTTAAAGACTGTTTTACATGTTAAAAATTAATCATTAAGTCATATGCAAGAATGCTAAAATAAAATGCATTATTAGTAGACAAGACAGAGTTCATATGAAGATATTAATACAACCTATCAAAAAGATCAGAGCATCAACTGAAAAAGTTAAATATGAAAATTTTGTCATTATAAAAACAAGTTTACAAATGCCAAACTAGAATAACAAGTGAAAGTTCCTTTTTACTGTCCTTTGGCCTCCCAATCCATCTCCTCTCCAGAAGTATGTTTGCAGTATACTATTCCAGCTTTTTATGTACTTACATACACACATGCTATCATGGATTGAACTGTGTCTCCTCCAAATTCCTGTTCAAGTTCTAACTCCCAGTATCTCAAATGTGACTGTATATGGAGATAGGACCTTTAAAGAGGTTAATTAAGATTAAACAGGGTCATTAGGGTGGACTCTAATATATGACTGGTATACTTATGAGAAGAGATTAAGACACAGACATGCACAGAGAAAAGACCTTGTGAGGAAACAGAAGGCAGTCATCTAACAAGCAAAGGAGAAACATCTCAGAAGAAATCAACACCGCCAACACCTTATCTCAGACTTCTAGTCTCCAGAACTGTGAGAAAATAAATTTGTATTGTTTAAGCCACCTAGTCTATGGTACTTTTGAGGCAGGAGGCACATGGATCGCCCTAGGATAAAGCAACTGGAGATTCATTCCCTATGGATCAAAACTCCAAGACAATAGCAGGACAATTAAGGGAGAGGCTGGGCCCTGCCCAGACCATTTATTTCTCATTCTCAAAGTTAGGAGACCTCCCCAACCACACATGCACAAAAAAGTTCCTTGGAGGCCAAAGGGGAGTTATGTCAAGGGATGTTCACTACCCATACGCCTTTTCGGTAAAATCCCTCTTGGCTGAGAGATGTGATCCCAACCACACAGGATCCTGAGATATACCACATATGGACTGTGAACCAGGCAAATCAAAATGACTGGCCAAAGGAAACCTGGAAAAAATACCCCATAAAAGTAATTCAAACTGCCATCAGGGCACGACTCAGGGCCTCCCCCTCTAGTATGCACATGTGCCTATCCACACAGATTGTACACTTTTCCCTCTTAATAAATATTTAACTTGCTTCACTGCTTTCCATCTTTGTGGGAATTATTTTCTGCAAAGCCGAAGAGCCAGGGCCCTTGTCACTGACCACCAGTCTTGTGGCTAGGATCTGGTGCTTTCACGGCCTTGACCCAGCCCAATCTGTGGCTAGTAACCCAGCCCCGCTCCAAGCCATGGCAGGCTGAGGCCACCCGAGATCACTTTGTTACAGCAGCCCTAGCAAACACGTACGTACAGACAGCTGTTAAGCTACCACAGTTAAGAATTGCTGAAGAGTTCACACTTGGCAGATATTTGTATACTTAAAATATGTATATATTACAATGACAAGTTACTCAATATCAGTTAAAAATAATTTGATAAGTAAACCAATAGAAACTTCAATTTCTCTCTTCTAGTATGCTTTTAAAAGCATAAGTTAATTTTAAAAAGCCTACATTCTTAGGATATATTTTATCCACTCTAACATCTCTTACCCCTGGATGTGGTAAAGAAAACTTAGAGAACCAATAAACTAATAAATAGCCTGCAGTTAAAATTGCTACAAGCAGTAAAATTTTATACATCAAGGCTATGGTTTTTCCTGTGGTCATGTATGGATGTGAGAGTTGGACTGTGAAGAAGGCTGAGCGCACAAGAGTTGATGCTTTTGAGCTGTGGTGTGGAGAAGACTCTTGAGAGTCCCTTGGACTGCAAGGAGATCCAACCAGTCCATTCTGAAGGAGATCAACCCTGGGATTTCTTTGGAAGGAATGATGCTCAAACTGAAGCTCCAGTACTTTGGCCACCTCATGCGAAGAGTTGACTCATTGGAAAAGACCCTGATGCTGGGAGGGATTGGGGGCAGGAGGAGAAGGGGACGACCGAGGATGAGATGGCTGGATGGCATCACGGACTCAATGGACGTGAGTCTGAGTGAACTCCGGGAGTTGATGATGGACAGGGAGGCCTGGTGTGTTGCAATTCATGGGGTCGCAAAGAGTCGGACATGACTGAGCGACTGAACTGAACTGAACTGATCCCTCAAAGAACTCCATCTTGTAAGTCATTTTTTAAGCAAAAGATGCCTACTAATAAAGTAACTTAAAAATTTAAAAAGCATATATGCTTTGGTTATCAAGCAAACACTAACATTCAGTGACACTACCATACCACAGTACCACCTAGTGACAGAAATGCAATGGACAAACTTAACAGGTTGCCCTCAAGTTTAATAATTCCACAATCTGATTATGATTTTGCTGAAATATACACTTTACATAGAAATGAGCCTTCTATTCTGATGCATGGTGCTGAAATACACCCTCTACATAGAAATAAGCCTTCTGTTCCAATGTATGGTACTAAAGCAAATATTATTTATTCCATGTTAGACTTTGTTTTGATGTGGTTATAGGGTTTAATCACTGATTTCATTAGTATTCTCTGAGTGCTTGCTACATGTGAGACACTATGCCCTATTCTGCAAGATAAAACAAGGTGATTGGAATGTACCTGTCTTAATTTAGGTGCATAAAATCTTATCTTTTCCACAAGACACACATGATAACTGTATTAGTAGAAAAGGGTGTTATAGGAATTCAGAGAAGGAATGGTTCTATTGGCATAAATTGGTCCTTGAGCTAAGATTTGAACAAAAGAAAGGAGTTAGAGAGAGGACATTTCAGACAGAGGGTATGATATAATGAAGGAACAAAAACAAAAAAGCACAAGGTTCAAGGAACAGTGAACAATCCAGGGTGGTTGGAGGGGCAGGGTATTTATAGAGAAATAGTTAATAATATGGCCAGCAAGCTAGTTAGGTGAAAATTCTTTAGGGCCTTGAACAGCAGGCTAAGGTGTAGAGTCCACTGAAGTCCACACGCAAGGAAATGATACTTAACAGAGTCATGTTTCAGAAAGAATAATCCAGATATTTTTTGCGTGGGATGGGATGAAAGGATGAATGCCTAAAGGTAGTGAGAAAAGTCATACATAAACTTACACAGACCTAAAACTAGGGCAGAAGTTGAGAGACTGAAAAGGACAGAATAGGCCATTGCTACTACAATGAAGTATTCACCTACCTCACAGGGCTACTGTGAAGATCAAAGGATATAATAAAATATTGAAAAGTTTATTTACTCACTAGTGACAAACCTTAAAATGGTGTGGAGAGCAGAAAAGACTTTAGGGAGATTTTAGAAAAAGGGAGGAAAAAAATGATTAAAATACCTAATTTTGGTAAAGACTGAGTTAAAAAAAAAAGACTGAGTACTAAGGAAAATAATGCCTATAAGTATAAAGAAACAGGATCTAAAATTTGTTGTCTCAGCAATATAAAAATTATGTACATACAAGAACTGGAATTCAAGGGGAAAATGGAAAATAAGAAGTGAGACTGTGGGTATTTTTCTCATGTTTCTATTAGATGTGATTTTATACAGTTAAAAAGAGAAATGTATAAATAAAATAAAAAAGGAAAATCATAAGAATCACATACAGAACAGGCAACTTTGCTTCTATTATATAGTCTATTTTATAACACGGCAAGAACACACTCCACACTCCCTTCAAAAACCAACAACTTTAAGATCACAACACTGAATATCAATGTATTACTGTATCTTCCATTTAATAAAAACAGGTTTTTATACATCTGTGCATTTTTCTAGAGGGGAAGTTCATAGCCTTTATTAGATTCTCAAAGGACCTATTGTTCTAAATAAAGTTTACAACCACTATTATGAACTTTTATCCCCCCTACTATTAATTACCAATTCAAATCCCTATGTCAATGGTTTAGAGAATGTTATTTATTCAACTATTTCAGAATGAGGGGTCCTCTGAATTCCTCTTCTCAATCCCCAGTGCCACTTCTGCAAGTGGCAGAAGACCTTTAGACCTAGAAAGGTTTTAAGACCTTTTTATTTCCACTCCTATCATTCACAGCTCATGTTTAAGCTTCATTTTTATTTTATAAACATTTTTATAGTAATGTTGCTGTTCTCCACCACTTCCTTAGAACCTTTCCTACTTTCCCAGATCATTTTAGAACCTAGCTTACTTTTCCTCCACTCTAATTCCATCTCCCCAACACTGGAAAATACTATACTCAGCATCAATCTCAATTCTCCTACTCCTACACTTAGATCAATAAGTAGTATCAGAAGAAATAGAATACAGTTTTACCCTATTAAAAATTCATGTGAACTTCAATGTAGCCTATGTTGTTCCTAGAAAACTACTACCAGTAATAAATTAGGCTCACAAAGTACAGGTAGTATATATTCAAAGGGATCAGTCAGTCAGTTCAGTCGCTCATCAGCTCCTTGTCACCAGCAGAAAACCTTTTGTAAAATGAGTGTTTGATTGTATTAAACTCCCTCTTCACTAATATCTTACATATTCACCTTCCTCCATTGCCTCTTTGGAGCAGTTTCTCAGAGCTATCTGAGGTGCTATCTCCCAAGCTGTTGTCCTCATTTGTGCATCTTTTTAGTTGACAGTTATGGTGACTGATGAAGGGGCCCAGAGTGGACTTTCCTCTTTCACCTGAACTTCATGAGGGATCAGAGCTTTGGTACCAGCAGCAGCCTCTTGCACCCATCTGATGCCCCAGGGAGTGCAGATGAATTTAGGTAAGACTAGCCTGGTTCTCAGATCTCCCATATTGGTTGAGATCCTTAATTTTACTTGGTGGTGGAGCAGGTTACCTGTCCCCTCCCAGGAAAAGATACTTGCAGGGGAGGGCAGCTGAAATATATCAGGGCATACCTACTCAAGGTCTACATGCAAAGTGGGGCTCGGAGTGGGGATTAGTTGAAATATACTGAGAAATACCTATGTAGCTGAAAGATACTTGGTGGGGAGGGTCTGGATGAAAGACACCGCGGGGCATGGGGGGGGCGGCGGTGCTGGTTGAAAGATACCAGGGAATACCCACCCAGTGGAAAGGTACTGAGGGGGAGGCGCTAGTTGAAAGATACCAAGGTTGCTCAGTTGGAGGAGACTGAATGGTCTGTGCTAAGTAGTTTGCACACCAGGTAAGAGGCTGATGTAATGCTTTTCTTCAATTTGGCTGCATTAATAGAATTCGTCAGGATAAAAGTGAAAGGTGAATTTTACCCATGACAAATTCAATTTAAAATGGGAAATAGATCCTCTCAAATACAGAAACAAGGAGCATCAGAAAGCAGCTTCACACTCCAGCCAGGGTTAGTGAAGTGAAAGTTGCTCAGTGGCGTCGGACTCTTTGCGACCCCCATGGACTTTGAACCTGGTTCTAAGTCCATGGAATTCTCCAGGCCAGAATACTGGAGTGGGTAGCCTTTCCCTTCTCCAGGGGATCTTCCTGATCCAGGAATCAAACCGGGGTCTCCTGCATTGAAGGCAGATTCTTTACCAACTGAGCTATCAGGGAATCCCAGCATTATGTACATACAAAACTAATACTTGCAAGTACCTAGTTAATTGGGGAAATTATACTAAAGGAAATCTCAACCTGAAATGTCCAAATTGTTATTCTTATGATATTCCAAGGAGAAGGAAACGGCAACCCACTCCAGTGTTCTTGCCTGGAGAATCCCAGGGACAGAGGAGCCTGGTGGGCTGCCATCTATGGGGTCGCATGGAGTCGGACACAACTGAAGCGACTTAGCAGCAGCAGCATGATATTCCAAAATTGCTATTTTTACAGACACCATTAGAAAAAGCCAGCTGTAAGATCAAACAGACTCAATAGATTGCTTACTTTGCTATCTAGAAGGTTCAAAAGAGGAAACAACAGAGTAACTTCTTTTCAGGAAACCAAGAAGAAATTGCTTGAAACTACACGGGAGCTAAAAAAGGCCGCTATTACTAACTCTGCCAGGTCACAGGTGTAGTGGGACTGGGAACTCACATTTGGGGAATTTATGCCATTTGGTTTTTGATTTCTGGGCATCTCTTTGCCATCCTCTTGGACAATTGTCATTTGGCTTTTGGTTTCTGGGCATCACTTTGCTGTTTGTTCTGTTAGGCTTTTGACTTTGGGGCATCTCTTTGCCTTTTGTTTTATTTAGAGTGATGCAGGAGACAGGAAGAATAAAAGAAAAGCAGGCCACAGCAAGGGCCACAAAAGAAATTATAATTATTGATAAACTGGATGTTATACGGCATGAGACTCTTGGAACAAGTCCAGAGGGAACAGTTCATAATCTTGAAAACAAGATATGATTCTGGAATCGGAAAACTGACCCCAGACTGTTTCTCAACTGGCATCTCAGAGTCACGTTTTACCTATCTGGTGGAAAATCTATAGATAAGAATATTAGGCTTAGTTACTGATTTGTTACTGTTTCCTAATTACTCAGTGGTTAATGATCATTTTGTTCTTTGGCCCTGAAGGCCACATGAGTTATAGTTTAACTCCCCGCATATTCTTTCATTCATGGCTGAAAGTATAATAAAGCTGGTTTGGATTCAGTTTCAGCACCTTCACCTTGGAGCAGTGTTGGTCCCCTGATCCTTGGTTTTCTTTGAATTCTTGTGTCTCGTTTCTCATTCTTTCGCTGTATCCTGCTTTCAGAAATCCTGCTTGTCGAGCTGGTCTCGATAGAGTGTGACTTCCAGTGGTAAGGTTCTGGTTTGGTTTGGTTACTTTCGTTTGAGTGTACAGATATCAGATACAAATTGCTCGAGATAAAATGGGAAGCACTTCCTGTAAGGTTCCACACCACACCCGGGACCTCTTTGGGAAAAATTTTAAATGACTGGTCAACCTACAGCTGTGATCCCATGACAAAGAAAAATCCCTAAAATTATTAGATCTTTATTGCCACAGGATGGGAAAATGGACTAAAGTTCCCTTATGTCCAGGACTCTTCTATAATCAACAGTCTAGGGCTGCTCAAACCAAGACTTCCACTTGCCCACAGGGACAATCCCTGCTGGGACCAGTCCACCCTTACTCTCAAGGACAATTTGAGCACTATCTGGCCTAAATTCTGGTTATGAAACTATGACCACAGAACAATAAAGATGATTTTTGACAGTGTGGTCACAATATTCTTTAGACTCCAGAGAAAGCTTGACGGAGAAATGATCTCTTTAAAACTTCTGCCCTAAGAGAATAACTCCTACTATACCTTGAGGACCAGAGCTCTCTGAATCACTTATCTTATTTAGACCATCTCTGAATTCCTTAAACTGAAGGAAAAAAAAGGGAACAAAGCCTTTTTAAAATTTTCCTATTCCAGCTCTTATTTACAATTCAGTTCAGTTGCTCAGTCATGCCCAACTCTTTGCAACTCCATGGACTACAGCAGGCCAGGCTTCCCTGTCCATCACCAACTCCCAGAGCTTGCTCAAACTCACGTCCATCGAGTCAATGATGCCATCCAAGCATCATTATTTATAATTAGTAAATATTTACAATTATTTACAATTAGTGGGTTTTATATTGTGATACCTGATTTATGACTAAGTTTAGAAGATGAAGCTCAATCTCGCATTGTGCCTGCCAGGATATGTGTATGTCTCAGTATGTGTTTTTGTCTTTGGATAATATTGCTGAGGTTAATTTGTAAGTGAGTTCTAATAATCTTATTGGCCTAAAGAAAAGTAAGCAGTTACAAACCAAACAACTCTAAATACAAGAGAAACTAACCTAAATGAGTTTTAGGTTCACATGAACTGGGAAATATTCAGTATTAAATGAATAACTGTTATTAATGTTTGTTGATCTAACTAATATAGACAGGTCTAAGAATTATTAACATTAAGCACAATATTTTCATTGTGCCTAGGTTTAATATCGGAGAAGGCAATGGCACCCACTCCAGTACTCTTGCCTGGAAAATCCATGGATGGAGGAGCCTGGTGGGCTGCAGTCCATGGGGTCGCTAAGAGTCTGACACGATTGAGCGACTTCACTTTGACTTTTCACTTTCATGTCTTGGAGAAGGAAATGGTAACCCAATCCAGTATTCTTGCCTGGAGAATCCCAGGGACAGGGGAGCCTGATGGGCTGTCGTCTATGGGTCACACAGAGTTGGACACAACTAAAGCAACTTAGCAGCAGCAGGTTTAATATACAAATACAAATATGTCAGCAAGGAAAGTAACTCAAGTGAGGAAACTTTTAAGGAAAGAAAATGTAAAACATATAGGAGCTTTGAGATAAACTCTATTAAGAATAATTACACTTTAGGAATGTTTGTCTAAAATACTCTGTCCAGATTTTGGTGGCCTGAATTTCTAGTGGTGTGCTAAACTAAGTGATGAAAGTTTATTGAATAGCTAGGTTATTTCCAAACAAAATAAGATTCTGAAACAGTGACTACTGAAAACTAATTTCCTCTTACAGAGAAACTAAAGAGATTTTGGACTATTCATCAATAATGTTTGGTGCCATCCTGAGATGTTTCCTATAAGAAAGCAAATGAGGTTTTTTTTTTTTTTTTTTTTTAAGAAATTATCACTGGCAGGGCAGTCCCAAGATGGCAGAGGAATAGGACAAGGAGACCACTTTTCCCCCCACAAATACATCAAAAAGAACATTGCATGTGCAGCAATTCCCACAGGACAACTTCTAAATGCTGACAGAGGATCCCAGAAAGGAAAACCAATTTCCTCAGAATGAGGTAGGGCAAAGGATAAAGACAAAAAGGGAGACAAAGGATTTCAGGATGCAGGTCCATCCTGGGGAGGGAGTCATGAAGGAGAAGTTTCCAAACAATAGGAAACCCTTTCACAGGCAAGGTCAGTGGGGAACTTAGGAACCACAGAGGGAAGCATAACTGAGAACTTCACCACAGAAATTGTGCCAAATGGCACTTAACAGTTGAGAAGTGGCTACACACTCATGTCCATCCATATCAAGTGGAGGCTGCATGTGGAGGCGTGGGCTACATCATCGGTCCTCAGGGAAAGGACCAGGGTTCAATGCCATGAAAACACTCAGAGGAGGCTAATGTGATATACCACAGACATAAAGGGGAAAATTGTAGGATCGCCAGAAAAACAAAGGACCATTACCAAAGGAAGGCTCTAACACCACACTCTGACTCCTGGCACGCTCACAGAACAAAAGATCGCACCCCAGTGAATAATGAATGGGGGAAAGCTGGCTGCCATTTATGGCCTCAGAGGCAGAGAGGCAGGCGTGCAACAGCCAGAGGCAGAAGGCAAGGGGTGGCTGCAATCTCAGCCCCAGAGATGGCATCTGCCACCAAGCTGTAAGCAGATCGCTAGTTGCTACCCAGGTCTTCCTGGGATCTTGGACAGCTCAGATCTACCAGGAGTCAGGAGTGTCACAACCTAAGACCAGCTCCTCTGAGGAGACACATGGTCCACCTGGGACTATAACCTTGCAGCTCACCTGGGAGCCCAAGTGGCTTTTCATTGGGAGATACATGCTCACCTTGGGCTGTGGTAAAGCCCATGTGCTTCAGCCACTGGAGGTGCTCCATACATAAGCCAGTGGTATTTGCAGTGTCCCTCCCTCTCCAGAGCACAGCTGAGAATTAATCTCCAAAATATTCAAACAGCTCATGCAGCTCAATACCAGTAAAATAAAGAACCCAGTCAAAAAGGGGCCAGAAGACTGAAACAGACATTTCACTAAAGATGACATACAGATGGCTAATAATCACATGAAAAGATGCTCAAAATCACTTATTATTAGAGAAATGGAAATCAAAACCCCAATGAGGTATCATCTCACACTGTTAAGAATGGTCATCATCAAAAAGTCTACAAACAATAAATTCTGGAGAGTGTGGAGAAAAGGGAAGCCTTTAGCATTGCTGGTGAGGATGCAAATTGATACAGCCACTATGAAGAACAGAATGGAGATTCCTTAAAACACTAGGAATAAAAAAAATCTTATGACCCAGCAATCCCACTACTGGGCATATAACCTGAGGAAACCAGAACTGAAAAAGACACATGCACCCCAAAGTTTATTGCAGCTCTATCAATCAATAGCTAGGACATGGAAGCAACCTAGATGTCCATCAGCCAATGAATGGATAAGGAAGTTTTTATACCTATACACAATGGAATATTACTCAGCTATAAAAGGGAACACATTTGAGTCAGCTCTAATGAGGTGGATGAACCTAGAGCCTATTATACAGAGTGAGGTAAGAGAAAGACAAATACCATATATTAATGTATATATACAGAATCTAGAAAGTTGGTACCAACATCAACCATATGGATGTATGACAAAAACCTATGCTTTACAATATTGTAAAGCAATTATCCTCCAATTAAATAATTTCTTAAAAAAGAAATTATCACTGGTATTTATGTTCACCAATCTACAGAATGCTGGTATGAATGACAATTCATGGTTGCTTAAGAAAAGTAGGATGTGTCTTTTCAGTATGGCATGAGGAATGGAATTGCATTTTATGAAGGGAAAAGGAAGTAGGTGTGACTTACACTTGGCTGTTTCAGGATGGGAAAGCAAAGTAATGTAGTAATGGGTACAGAAAGTAATAATTTTTGTAGAAAGTGGACCCTGAGTAGAGTTCTGTGCATGGTCAGTACTAAGTTTAATAGCATTTGCTACTGGTCAAGAGAATAAATACACTTAATTTCACAATGCATGGTAATATATACTCAGTTGTTGTTAGTTGGGGCTATGATACTGTAATATTTTTTAAAATTTACATCCAGAGAGGAAGTTATTCATGATGGTTTTGTGCCAGCTGTTTTTAGGGTTTTGGATCACATTATAGATATTTAGAACTATTATCCTGTGATTTATGTAAGACACCTAACATGCTGAGTATCTGGCACTTGAAATCCTGTTTTTATTGCTGAAGGTCCACATCTGTGGTTGACCTCTGTTGTTTTAACAAATAAATGAAAATTTAAAACTCTGAAAAATAAATGTAATTAAGTTTACTTTTAAATGAATTTAAAAGTAAGCTGGTGTAAAAACTTGAAATTGACTTTTCTACCTGTTAAGAGTACACGCTTTCTTCAGATGGTTAACTGCCTTTGATAATAGATTTACGTTTCTTTTCCTCTTAAATGATCTGTTCTGTATTTACTTTTGCAATCGTTTATTGTTACTTTGGCTAAGTGAATAGCTATTGTTTCAGAATGACCTATGGTCCTATCTGACTGAGTGTTCTAAACGCTTTGGATATTTATTGACAAACCTTCCTAAATCAAATTCTAATGAAGCACTTTTGAATTCTAGCTAACTTTGGGATGTTTCAGAGGGCTCCTAAAACATCCCAGAGAGATTAAAACAATTAGGTTCATTTCGTATGTTGAATTACATGGTAAATACTGTCAAATGAGTAATAAATCTCAGGTTATATTAGATGGTAAATGTTACTGATATCCTAGAAATTATATGGAGTGCCTAAAATTCTGATACGTCCTGGTACAATATTATCAGTCATAATTCTAGTTATATCTTAAAGTTTTGTCACAGCTTTCAAAATACTACTTCCTTTTCAAGATTTACAGAAAGGACTTTTGGATAAATTCAAGTTTCTGAACTGGGTAAGACATTAAAGGATTCTCAAGGGAAACCTGATGGCTTCACAAAGATTCACAAAAGGACTGAATGAACTGGTGAATATGCTTATAACTTTTATGGCTTCTATCTGAAAAATTACTGGTTTGAATCTGTGTTTTCCAGGTATAAGGAAACCTTCCCCTCAAATTGATTATGACTTACAGCAATTTGGTAAAATGATATTTTTATAAGCAAAATTGAAACATTATCTTTTCTATCTGATCCCTCCAGAGATTGGAAACTCTTAGGTTTCCAGTACCTTTATCAGAGAAATGCTGGACTGGAAGAAACACAAGGTGGAATCCAGATTTCTGGGAGAAATATCAATAACCTCAGATATGCAGATGACACCACCCTTATGGCAGAAAATGAAGAGAACTAGAAAGCCTATTGATGAAAGTGAAAGTGGAGAGTGAAAAAGTTGGCTTAAAGTTCAACATTCAGAAAATGAAGATCATGGCATCCAGTCCCATCACTTCATGGGAAATAGATGGGGAAACAGTGGCAGACTTTATTTTTTGGGCTCCAAAATCACTGCAGATGGTGACTGCAGCAATGAAATTAAAAGCGCTTACTCCTTGGAAGAAAAGTTATGACCAAGCTAGATAGCATATTCAAAAGCAGAGACATTACTTTGCCGACTAAGGTCCATCTAGTCAAGGCTATGGTTTTTCCTGTGGTCATGTATGGATGTGAGAGTTGGACTGTGAAGAAGGCTGAGCGCCAAAGAATTGATGCGTTTGAACTGTGGTGTTGGAGAAGACACTTGAGAGTCCCTTGGACTGCAAGGAGATCCAACCAGTCCATTCTGAAGGAGATCAACCCTGGGATTTCTTTGGAAGGAATGATGCTAAAGCTGAAACTCCAGTACTTTGGCCACCTCATGCGAAGAGTTGACTCATTGGAAAAGACTCTGATGCTGGGAGGGATTGGGGGCAGGAGGAGAAGGGGACGACAGAGGATGAGATGGCTGGATGGCATCACGGACTCGATGGACGTGAGTCTGAGTGAACTCCGGGAGTTGGTGATGGACAGGGAGGCCTGGCATGCTGCGATTCATGGGGTCGCAGAGAGTCAGACACGACTGAGCGACTGAAATGAACTGAACCTTTATCAGATAACTTAGGAAGGCTATCTCACTAACAGGTACAGAAAGCTCAAGCAACTTTGGAGACCTTGAGAAGGGAGGATTTCACCTAGATCTGTCAAGCAAAATCTGTGATAAGCCTTTGCTGTGACTTTCCTAGCCCTGAGAGGATTAAAAAAAAAAAAAAAAAAAACAAGTTCAGTCTGAGATTCTTTTTAATTATTTTAATTGGAGGATAATTACAACATTGTGATGGTTTTTATCATACATGACCAACATGAATCAACCATGGGTGCATATGTGTCCCCCCACCTGAACACCCCTCCCATCTCCCTCCCCACTCCTTCCCTCTGGGTTGTCCCAGAGCAGGAGCTTTGAGTGCCCTGCTGCATGCTTGCACTGGTCATCTATTTTACATATGGCAATACACGTTTCAATGCTATTCTCTTGAATCATCCCACCCTCACCTTCTCCCACAGAGTCCAAAAGTCTGTTCTTTACATCTGTCTCTTTTGCTGCCTTGCATATAGGATCATTGTTACCATTTTTCTAATTCCATATATATGTGTTAATATACTGTAATGGTGTTTCTCTGACTGTATAATAGGCTCGTTTCGTCCACCTCATTAGAACAGACTCAAATGCATTTCTTTTTATAGCTGAGTAATATTCCATTGTGTACATACACCACATCTTCCTTATCTATTCGTTGGCCAGTGGACATCTAGGTTGCTTCCATGTCCTAGCTATTGTAAATGGTGTTGCAATGAACATTGGGATACGTGTGTCTCTTTCAATTCTTGGCATGTATGCTCAGCAGTGGAATTGCTGAGTTGTATGGTAAAGAAGGCAATGGCACCCCACTCCAGTACTCTTGCCTGGAAAATCCCATGGACGGAAGAGCCTGGTAGGCTGCAGTCCATGAGGTCGCTAAGAGTTGGACACGACTGAGTGACTTCACTTTCACTTTTCACTTTCCTGCACTGGAGAAGGAAATGGCAACCCACTTCAGTGTTCTTGCCTGGAGAATCCCAGGGACAGGGGAGCCTGGTGGGCTGCCGTCAATGGGGTCACACAGAGTTGGACATGACTGAAGTGACTTAGCAGCAGTAGCAGCAGCATGGCAGTTCTATTTCCAGCTTTTTAAAGAATCTCCACACTGTACTCCCTTGGGGCAGTACCAGTTTGCATTCCCACCAGCAGTGTATAGGGTTCCCTTTTCTCCACACCCTCTCCAGCATTTATTGTTTGTAGACTTTTCGATGGCAGCCGTTCTGATCAGCATGAGATGATACTTCATTGTGGTTTGATTTGCATTTCTCTACTAATGAGTTTGTTGAGCATCTTCTCGTGTGTTTTTATTAGCCATCTGTACGTCTTTTTTGGAGAAACGTTTGTTTCCTTCTTTGGCACACTTTTTGATTGGGCTGTTCGTTTTTCTGGTATTGAGCTGCATGAGCTGCCTGAATATTTTGGATACTAAGTCTTTGTCAGTTGCTTCACTTGCTATTATCTTGTCCCATCCTATAAGGCTACCTTTTCACCTTGCTTATAGTTTCCTTTTGTTGTGTAAAAGCTTTTAAGTTTAATTAGGTCCCATTTGTTCATTTTTGTTTTTAGTTCCATTACTCTGGGAGGACAGTCATAGAGGATCTTGCTGTGATTTATGTCAGAGAGTGTTCTGCCTATGTTTTCCTCTAAGAGTTTTATAGTTTCTGATCCTACATTTAGATCTTTAATCCATTTTGAGTTTGTTTTTGTGTATGGCATTAGAAAGTGTTCTAGTTTCATTCTTTTACACATGGTTGACCAGTTTTCCCAGCACCACTTGTTAAAGAGATTGTCTTTTCTCCATTGTATATTTTTGCCTCCTTTGTCAAAGATAAGGTCCACATACTTTATAAAAGTTTTAGCAAGGCAAAAAAAGGAAGTCTGTGATCAATTATGGTTATAAAATCATTAGGAAAAGTTTACTGAACCCAGATTTATTTCACAAACTAGTTTTAATTTGGTTATATCTGGTAAAAACAATGATAATTTTAGGGAGAAAAAGCTGTTTCAATTAACATTAAATTCCAATTAATGGAGGTCTGTATCTGCTAAGACTCATTTCCTGGATAGTTCTTTGCTGTTATGGTATATTAACATAAAACTTAATTGACTTATGAAAGGACATCCTAAGTTTGTTTTTGAAGCTCATCTCAGCAACCTATCTTTGGATGAAGATCAAATGCCTCACAACCTGCAACTAGGACTAGAAAATGACATAATTTAAGGGACTATCTCCAACCTGGATGGAAAGACTTTTTATCAAGTACTCTTAACTACCTCATGCACAGTGAAACTGAAGGAAAATGATTCTTGGGTTCATATTTCACACTTAAAAAGGCCCAGACACAAAACTGGACTGTAGAGAGGAGTGCTGATCTCAAACTCCCTTTAAAATCACACTTGAATAGAAGAGGAGCTACACTCACACCAGGACGAGAAAACAATGACATCAGAAGCAGAGAGCTTGCCCAAAATGTTCACCCTGATTCATATGATCATTTATAATGTTTTCTTGACTTCTTGGACCTTTGCTTATAAATCAAATCTTTTCTATCATGGACACGAGACTGCTGCTGCTGCTGCTGCTGCTAAGTCGCTTCAGTCGTGTCTGACTCTGTGTGACCCCATAGATGACAGCCCACCAGGCTCCCCCGTCCCTGGGATTCTCCAGGCAAGAACACTGCAGTGGGTTGCCATTTCCTTCTCCAGTGCAGGAAAGTGAAAAGTGAAAGTGAAGTCGCTCAGTCATGTCCAACTCTTAGCGACCTCATGGACTGCAGCCTACCAGGCTCCTCCATCCATGGGATTTTCCAGGCAAGAGTATTTGGCGTGGGGTGCCATTGCATTCCCCTGGACATGAGACTATGCTAGTTTTAAAACTCAATCCAATTACTGGGTTTATGGCCAATCACGTATGTCTAGTACTTCTGGGTTACCTTGGTGGATTTCCCCCCTCCAAAGCTCTGACTGGACTGCCCCTAGGAAATTTATTTTAGAAGACAGTTCAGTCCTGTTCTGTCTACTCATGATATTACTAGATGGCATCCTGTCACCTGGCCAGTTAATAATATCTGCTCTGACCCTGGCCATAGATTTAAGTTTTCTCTTAGGGTCACTCATAGTCAATCAGAGCAACAAGCTCAGTCTCAATCAAAAACTGTAACCTCTCACCTACTAAAAAGGAAAACACTCACAATTATGGGGTGAATCTATATAGTTAACACTAGGCTATGGTCATTTAAGTTTAAAAGCTCTTCTATGTTGGAAACAATTAAATCATACTAAGAATGATCAAGTGAGTAACATTATGAAACTAGGCTGGTGCCTATTACCTTAGAGACAGTGATTGGTACAGAACTGATAAGGTCAGGCGATCAGGGATTCACTGGATTGCATCTAATGGAACTTGGCAGATTGTGGTACTAATTTATGGCCTTGGCTTCTACTGGGATAGATAGGAAGGTGTAGTCTGGGATTCCCCTGAACTCAAGGCTATATACAAAACAAATTAGAGGTAATCCCAGATAATCTACCATTGATACGAGTCCAATGAGTCAAGAGATCTGTATTCTACCGATATGACCATTTAGCAGCTATTTTTTGTGCCTTCAATAGGACTGGGAAATGTAATTGACCACATTGAAGCCTTAACAACTTTCACTCAACAAGCTTTAAACAATAGTAACCAGGCTATTAGCCTACTGAACTCTGAGCTCTCTATGATAAGGAAGGCAATGCTACAAAACTGCATGGCCCTTGACATCCTTACAGCATCTTAGGGAGGCACCTGTGCCATAATTCAAACTGAATGCTGTGTTTTCATACCTGATGAATCCTCTAATGTAACACATTTGAGGAACTGCATGAAAAATCAGATTTCAGCCTTGAGTGACCCATTCCCTAGTCATGATCATCTTTTAAAAAAACTGGTTTGGTGTGGGAGGCTCATGACTAAAACATTTACTTATAATTCCATCAATGTTATTAATTATATTATTTGTATCTTGCCTGTTTTACAAGATAATACATATATGATTCTTGTATTACCAAGTGTATGATTGAGCGTCCGACAAAAATGATGATGACTAGACTTGAAGCAGTCGATCAAATGTTTAGCCCAATATGTGATCAATGACTGTAACAGTGTAGCTTTAGATATGGGAGGATGTAATGAGAAGGAATATTTTCCTGAACCATAACTAGAAGAAGGTGTCCAGAGATCTTTGACTATTAAAACCCGGTCCAGTAATAGCACATTGAATGACCTATCAGCAAAATCTTCTTGAGAACTAGGAATGAGCCTTCTAGCAATGTGGGACAAAATGGTCACGAAATGCCTCCCAAAGTAGGTTGAATTTATTACCATCAGGAGGCCTTGTCAACTACAAATTAGCATTTGCCTGTCAACTAAAAATTGGCACTTGCCAAGTGCATTCACCATCAACTGAACAACAAGAAGGACATTTTGCCATCTGCCTGTGCTGCTGCAGCTGCTGACATTTGACACTCCCTGAAGGGAATTCAGGGTGGAGGGTGAGGTACTCTGTCCTCCAGGAAAACTGATGGAACAAGTCTCTACAGATAGATATTTTCAGGAACTGGTTTCAAGACTCCAATCTTTGCATTTCCTCATATCTAGAAAAGCACTAAAGCCCTTCATGATGACATCAGCTCCTTGTGACTAGCAGAAAACCTTTTGCAAAATGAGTGCTTGATTGCACTGAACTCCCCCTTCAGGAAAATCTTATATATTTACCTTCCCTCTCTGCCTGACTAGAGAAGTCTCTCAGAGCTATCTGAGGTGCTAACTCCCTATCTGCAGTTCTCATTTTGCCCCAAATAAAACTTAACTGGCAATTCTCACGACTGCATATATTTTCAGTCAACAGAAACCTGCAAAGAGATCCATAGACACATTACAGTAAAAATAATGAAAGTCAAAAAAGGGGGGGAAAGCTTGAAAGTTCAGTTCAGTACAGTCACTCAGTTGAGTCTGACTCTTTGGGACCCAATGAACTGCAGCATACCAGGAGTCCCTGTCCATCAGCAATTCCCAGAGTTTACTCAAATTCATGTCCATTGAGTCGGTGATGCCATAAAACCATCTTATCCTCTGTCGTCCCCTTCTCCTCCTGCCCTCAATCTTTCCCAGCATCAGGGTCTTTTCAAATGAGCCAGTTCTTTTCATCAGGTGGCCAAAGTATTGGAGTTTCAGTCTCAATATCAGTCCTTCCAATGAATACTCAGGACTGATCTCCTTTAGGATGGACTGGCTGGATCTCCTTGCAGTCCAAGGGACTCTCAAGAGTCTTCTCTAACACCACAGTTCAAAAGCATCAATTCTTCAGCACTCAGCTTTCTTTATATTCCACTCTCACATCCATACATGACCACTGGAAAAACCATAGCTTTGACTAGATGGACCTTTGTTGGCAAAGTAATGTCTCTGCTGTTTAATATGCTGAATAGGTTGGTCATAACTTTCCTTCCAAGGAGTGTCTTTTAATTTCATGGCTGCAGTCACCATCTGCAGTGATTTTGGAGCCTCCCAAAATGAAGTCTGACACTGTTTCCCCATGTATTTCCCAAGAAGTGATAGGATTGGATGCCATGATCTTAGTTTTCTTAATGTTGAGCTTTAATCCAACTTTTTCACTCTCCTCTTTCACTTTCATTAAAAGGCTCTTTAGTTCCTCTTCCCTTTCTGCCATAAGGGTGGTGTCACCTGCATATCTGAGGTTATTGATATTTCTCCCAGCAATCCTGATTCCAGCTTGTGCTTCCTCCAACCCAGCGTTTCTCATGTTGTACTCTGAATATAAGTTAAATAAACAGAGTGTGACAACATACAGCCTTGACATACTTCTTTTCCTATTTGGAACCAGTCTGTTGTTCCATGTCCAGTTCTAACTGTTGCTTCCTGACCTGCATAGAGGTTTCTCAAGCTGCAGGTCAGGTGGTCTGGTATTCCCATCTCTTGAAGAATTTTCCACAGTTTATTGTGATCCACACAGTCAAAGGATTTGGCATAGTCAATAAAGCAGAAATAGGTGTTTTTCTGGAACTCTTTTGCTTTTTCAATGATCCAGTGGATGTTGGCAATTTGATCTCTGGTTCCTCTGCCTTTTCTAAACCCAGCTTAAACATCTGCAAGTTCCCGGTTCATGTATTGCTGAAGCCTGGCTTGGAGAATTTTGAGCATTACTTTACTAGTGTGTGAGATGAGTCCAATTGTGCGGTAGTTTGAGCATTCTTTGGCATTACCTTTCTTTGGAATTGGAATAAAAACTGACTTTTTCCAGTCCTGTGGCCACTGCTGAGTTTTCCAAATTTGCTGGCATATTGAGGGCAGCACTTTCACAGCAACATCTTCCAGGATTTGAAATAGATCACTGGAAATCCATCACCTCCACTAGCTTTGTTCATAGTGATGCTTCCTAAGGCCCACTTGACTTCACATTCCAGGATGTCTGGCTCTAGGTGAGTGATCACACCATCATGATTATCTTGGTTGTGAAGATCTTTTCTGTACAGTTCCTCTGTGTATTCTTGCCACTTTTTCTTAATATCTTCTGCTTCTGTTAGGTCCATACCATTTCTGTCCTTTACTGAGCCCATCTTTGCATGAAATGTTCTCTTGGTATCTCTAATTTTCTTGAAGAGATCTCTAGTCTTTCCCTATTGTTTTCCTCTATTTCTTTGCACTGATCACTGAGGAAGGCTTTTTTGTCTTTCCGTGCTATTCTTTGGAACTCTGCATTCAAATGAGTATATCTTTCCTTTTCTCCTTTGCTTTTTTTTTCTCTTCTTTACACAGCCTTTGTAAGGCCTCCTCAGACAGCCACTTTGCTTGTTTGCATTTCTTTTTCTTGGCGATGGTCTTGATCCCTGTCTCCTGTACAATGTCACGAACCTCCGTTCATAGTTCATCAGGCACTCTATCAGATCTAGTCCCTTAAATCTATTTCTCACTTCCACTGTATAATCATAAGCGATTTGATTTAGACCTGATTTAGACCATATCTGAATGATCTAGTGGTTTTCCCCACTTTCTTCAATTTTAGTCTGAATTTGGCAATAAGCAGTTCATGATCTGAGCCACAGTCAGCTCCCAGTCTTGTTTTTGCTGACCATATATAGCTTCTCCATCTTTGGCTGCAAAGAATATAATCAGTCTGATTTCGGTGTTGAACATCTGGTGATGTCCGTGTGTACAGTCTTCTCTTGTGTTGTTGGAAGAGGGTGTTTCCTATGACCAGTGCATTGTCTTGGCAAAACTCTATTAGCCTTTGCCCTGCTTCATTCTGTTTTCCAAGGCCACATTTGCCTGTTACTCCAGCTCTTTCTTGACTTCCTAGTTTTTGATTCTAGTCCCCTATAATGAAAAGGATATCTTTCTTGGGTGTTAGTTCTAAAGATCTTATAGGTCTTCATAGAACCATTCAACTTCAGCTTCTTCAGCATTACTGGTTAGGGCACAGATCTGGATAACCATGATATTGAATGGTTTGCCTTGGAAACAAACAGAGATCATTTTGTCGTTTTTGAGATTACAGCCAAGTACTGCATTTTGGACTCTTTGTTGACTATGATGGCTTCTCCATTTCTTCTAAGGGATTCTTGCCCACTGTAGTAGATATAATGGTCATCTGAGTTAAATTCACCCATTCCAGTCCATCTTAGTTTGCTGATTCCTAGAATGTGGATGTTCACTCTTGCCATCTCCTGTTTGACCCCTTCCAATTTACCTTGATTCATGGACCTAACATTCCAGGTTCCTACACAATACTGCTCTTTGCAGCATCGGACCTTGCTTCCATCACCAGTCACATCCACAACTGGGTGTTGTTTTTGCTTTGGATCTGTCTCTTCATTCTTTCTGGAGTTAGTTCTCCACTGATCTCCAGTAGCATATTGGGCACTCACTGACCTGAGGAGTTCATCTTTCAGTGTCCTATCTTTTTGTCTTTTCATACTGTTCATGGGGTTCTCAAGGCAAGAATACTGAAATGGTTTGCCATTCCCTTATCCAGTGGACCACATTTTGTCAGAACTCTCCACCATGCCCTGTCCATCTTGGGTGGCCCTACATGGCATGGCTCATTGTATCATTACACTATATAAATGTACATTTTTTTCTATTTTCTTCTTTGTACTGATTTAAAAAGCAATCATATAAAAATATTTACATAATATATGGTTAAGCCTATAACATAGAGAGATGCAATACACTTGCCAATAACAGCACAAAGGAAATGGGTGGCAGCACAGCTGTATTGGGCTAAGTAATGAATCCAGATGATAACTCAAACACAAGAGAACAAATGAAAGGACCCAGAAATGATAAATATGAAGGTTAAAGTAAAAAAAGCCATAAATATTTATTTACCCTCCTTTCTTATCTCAACTTCTCTAAAAGTCATAAAATTATATAAATCATAATTATCACAATATATTATTAGGACTGTAACATTTATAGATGTAATATATAGAGAAGTAAAGTGACAAAGTGGGGAAAGGAACCAGAACTATGCAAAAGTAATGTTTCTGTAACTCACTAGAATTAAGTTATAAAATACTTAGAAGAAAACATAAGGGTAAATCTTCATTACCTCAGATTTGGCAATGGATTTTTAGTTATAACATGAAAAGTATGAGCAATAAAAGAAAAAAATAGATAAATTTGACTTCAACAAAATGAAAAACTGCCGTGCTTCAAAGGACACTATCAAGGAAGAAAAAGACAATCCACACAATGAGAGAAAATATTTGCAAGTCATATATCTGATAAGGCACTTGAATGTAGAATAAGGACTCTCATATCTCAATAATAAAAAGAACAATAACCCAATTAAACATTGGGTAAAGGATCTGAATTGACATTTCTCCAAAGAATACATACAAATGGCCAACAAGCACATGGATAGTTGCTCAGCATCTTTAGTTATCAAAGAAATACAAATCAAAACCACAAGGAGACATGGCTTCACACCCACCAAAATGGCTAGACAAAAAAAATCAGATAACAACTAATAGCTAGGATATGGAAAAACTGGTACCCTCAGACACTTCTGACAATAATGTAAACTGCTGTAGTCAATCTGAAAACCAGTTTGGCAGTTTCATAAATAATTAAACATAGAATTACCACATGACCCAACAATTCTACTCTTATCTATACAACCAAGAGAAATGAAAATACTATGTCCATATAAAACTTGTACATGAATATTAAGCACCATTATTCATAACAGACAAAAGATGGAAACAACCTGAATGACTATCAACTGATGAATGATCTTACATCCATATCATCAAATATTATTCAGCTATAAAAAGAAATGAAGTATTTAATGCATGCCATAACATGGATGAACCTTGAAAACATAATGCTAAGAAGCCAGTCTCAAGACCAAATATTAAAAGATTCCATTTATGTGAAATATCCAGAATAGACAATCTGTAGAGACTGAACATAGATGAATGGTTGTATAGGCCTGGTGGGAAAGGGGGAATGAGGGTGATAGCCAAAAGGTTTCTTTTTGAGGTAATGAAAATGTAAAATTGACTATGGTGATGGTGGTATATACTGCTGAACATACTAAAACCCAGTGAATATAATAAATCCATTGAATTGTACACTTTAGGTGGGTGACTTTTAGATATGTGAACTAATCCCAATAAAGATGTTTTAAAACATGAAGAAAGTACATTATCAGTGTCAGGATCAAGAGGTAAGTACTCATTAAACGTATATTAAAAAAGCACTATGGATTATGTATATGATACCTCAGTTTCTAGCATATCAATATTAATGAAATAAATCCAAAATTCTTTCAAAACTTGTAAGTCTTTTTAATATGAATTAGTATAATAGAGCAGCAACTGTATAATAATCATTATAATTTAGGTCTTATCATACAAAATCTTTCCATTTTAAGAAAAAACTTTTTCTTAATAAATAAACTCAAATAAATAATAATAAACTCAAAAATGAAGGCCAGACACTCTAAAACTCTTATCTTAGAGGATAGGATAGCCAGAACACTCTGACATAAATCACAGCAAGATCTTTTTTGATACACTTCCTAGAGTAATGAAAATAAAAATTAACAAACAGGACCTAGTTAAAAGCTTTTTGCACAGGAACAGAAACCATGAACAAAACAAAAGGACAACTCACAGAATGAGATGTGACAGACAAGGAATTAATCTCCAAAATAAACAAACAGCTCATGCAGCTCAAAAGAAAAAAAAAATGAAAATATAGGTGGAAGACCTAAATAGACATTTCTCCAAAGAAGACATACAGATGGCCAAGGGGCACATGAAAAAATATTCAACATCACTAATTATTAGAGAAATGAGAATCAAAACTACAATGAGGTATCACCTCACATCAGTCAGAATGGCCATCATCAAAAGATCTACAAACAATAAATGCTGGAGAAGACTTCCCTTGTGGTACAGTGGATGGGAGCTCCCTGCCAATGCAGAAGACACAAGTTCAATCCCTCGTATGGGAAGATTCCACATGCGGTGGAGCAACCAAGCCCATGCACCACAACTACTGAGCCCACACACCAGAGCCTGCAAGCCACAACTACTGAAGCCTGTATGCCCTGGGGTCCACATGCCACAACTTCTGAAGCCCTTGCACGTAGAGTCCGTGCTCTGCAGCAAGAGAAGCCACTGCAGTGAGAAGCCACTGCAACAAAGAGTAGCCCCCACTCACCACAACTAGAGAAAGCCTGCACGCAGCAACAATGACCCAGCTCAACCAAAAATTAATTAGTTTTAATTATTAAATTAACTGGGAATGTAAATTGTTACAGCTGCTGTGGAGAACAGTATGGAGGTTCCTTAACTAAAAACAGAGCTACTATATGACCCTTCAATCCTGCTCCTGGGCAAACATTCAGGAAAAAACATAATTCAAAAAGATACATGTACCCCAATATTCATTGCAGTACTATTTACAACAGCCAGGACATGGAAGCAACCTAAAGGTCCATCAACAAAGGAATGAATAAAGAAGATGTGGTACATATATACAAGGGACTATTACTCATCCATAAAAAAGAACAAAATATGCCATTTGCAGCAACATGGATAGACCTAGACACTGTCATACTGAGTGAAGAAAGTCAGAGAAAGACAAATATCATGTGATACTGCTTATATGTGGAATCTAAAAAAATGATACAAATGAACCTATTTACGAAAAGGAAATAGTCACAGATATAGAAAGAAAACTTATGGTTACTAGGGGAGAAGGAGGTAGGCATAAACTGGGAGATTGGGACTGACATGTACAAACTGCTATATTTAAATTGGATAACCAACAAGGACCTACTGTATAGCACAGGGAAATCTGCTCAATGTTATACAGCGGCCCGGATAGGAAGGGAATTTGAGGAAGAATGGATACATATATGCATGGCTGAATCCCTTTGCTGTCCACTTGAAACTATCACAACATTGTTAATCAGCTATACTCCATATAAAATAAAAAGCTTAAAAAAAAAGACAACTAATAACCTATTACATAGTACAGGGAACTCCACTCAATATTGTAATGGCCTATATGGGAATAGAATCTAAAAATAATAGATATATGTATATGTATAACTGATTCACTTTGTTGTACAGCAGAAACTAACACAACATTGTAAATAAACTATACTTCGATAAAAAATGAAGAAAGTATCAGTGTCAGGATCGAGAGTCAAGGACCCGTTAAACAGAAAAAAAAGGCACTATGGATTAAGTATATGATGCAATTTCTAACATATCAATATTAATGAAATAAATATAAAATTCTACCATTCAAAATTCTTAAGTTCTTTAATATTAATTAGTAGAGAGGCAAGTGTATAATAATCATTATAATTTAGGTCTTATCATATGAAATCTTCCCATTTAAGAAAAAACTTTTAAGCATTTCCTTCTATGAATAGTGGTCTAGTATAATTATTAGATAATGGGTTTCCCAGGTGGCTCGGTGGTAAAGAATCTGCCTGCCAAGCAGGAGATGCAGGTTCAATCCCTTGGTCAGAAAGATACCCTGGTAAAGGAAATGGCAATCCACTCCAGTATTCTTGCCTGGAGAATTCCGTGGACAGAGGAGCTTCGTGGGCTACAGCCCATGGGACTGAAAAAGTTGGACACAACTCAGTGATTAAACAATTATTAAATAAGTATCTTTATGACTCAACACATATTCACTATGTGATTAGTGTCTGTCACAGTCTTAATTACCCTTATATAAATATCTAACACACAAAAGGCAATAAACAAATGAATGGCCTTAATGGCTATCATTTATCTGTACTAGAACTTAGTCTCCTCATCTGCAAAATTAGAAGGCCTGGATACGATCTTTTCTAAAGTAGTACCATTCAATAGAAATTTCTACAATAATGGAAACGTTCCGTATCTAAATGGCTACTCAGCCTTTAAAGTGTAACTAATGCAACTGAGGAATTAGTTAATTTAAACAGCCACATGAAGCTAGAAACTACACACTATACAGTACAACTCTAGGGCATAATCCTGTGTGAAAAACATGTTTCCCAATACATCACTGTAACCACATACAGGTGGGAATATATACGTGTGTGCATGGCTCAGCTTAAAAAAAAAAAAAGAACTCCCATATGATCTAGCAATTCCATTTCTGGGAATATATACAAAGGAAATGTAAACACTAACTCTAAAAATATCTGCACCCCATGTTCATAGTAGCATCACTTACAATAGCCAAGACATGGAAACAACCTAAGTGTCCATCGATGGATGAATGGACAAAGCTATGAGATCATGCATGCATGTGTGCTAAGTTACTTCAGTCATGTCTGAAGCTTTGCGACCCTATGGACTGTAGCCTGCCAGGTTCCTCTGTCCATGGGATTCTCCAGGCAAGAACACTGGAGTGGGTTGCCATGCACTCCTCCAGGGGATCTTCCCCACCCAAGGATCAAAACCACATCTCTTAAGTCTTCTGCAATGGCAGGTGGGTTCTTTACCACTAGCACCACCTACTAAGCCCCAGGAATGACACGCATACACTCATAAAACAATACTTCCCTAAATACATATAAAGCATTGATATTTTATTTCCTATTCTACTGAATTTCATTTAAAAACAGTGCTGATCCAACCACTAATATGATTTCATAACACAGCACTAAGGTTCCTTTCAGATCTAAAATACACTATACATACTAATGATTTGTTCTAAAATTATGCACTCAGTGTTTATTTTGTAATCTTAACCACAAGTAACTAATTAATCTGAAAATTTGCCTCAGGTTCTATCAGGGTACACTTTAAAAGCCTTATAATCATTCATCTCCCTGTTAAACTGACATTTTCAAAAAAGAGGCAAGAGTTGCATGCCTTTAAGTAGAAAACAATGGTAACATCTTTTCCTTGCTTTTTACACTTCAGAAATGGTAACCAAAGGAAATGGCAGGATATAGAGGAGAGAGTGGAGGAAACTGTGGGGATAGTGTTCATGTAAAGAGAAAGCTAACTTTTTTATGCCATTACTTCCTCTGAAACTCTTAATGACTTCTCCTTCCCCCTCATTTTTGGAGCCTGAAAGTCCTACAAATTTTATCTTAACTTCATCTGGCTTATTAGAGGACTAGAGAACAAGACTGGTTCCCAAGAGATCACATGTTACAAATTTCAACTACAAAATGCTTTAAAAAAAAAACTTTAATAAAAGGATCTGATTTGCTTCTCTAGCCCAATCTGCCATCTCCTATCATGAACTCCGGTTCATGCTCTCTCACCCGTGGGCCTTTGCACATGCTATTCCCTCATTAACTAACTTCTAATTTTTCAGATCTTGGCTTAGATATCAGTTACTCAAGGCAATTTTCTCCACCTCAAGATTAGTTTTGATGCCTCTCGTGTATATTCTTCCAGTATTTTGTACCTTCTCCATCATTGCACTATTGTATTATAATTGCTTTAAATATTTATTGACAAAGAATAAAAACTTAAGAGGTTGTTTATCATATAAAGCTGACAACATTTTAATGATCCAGATGAACAAGGGGTGCCAATTAAGCTTTTTTTCAATTATAGGCAAGAAAAAGATATACTGAAGTACAAGCATTATAAAAATAACAATTTAAAAATCTATTCTAAAATGAGAGATAATAATGAATACAAATATTAAGATGCACTGTAGCCACAGCTATATTCATTAGTTAAAGATTTTTGCTTCCAAAATGACCTGTGTACACACAGGAATACTATTTTCAGATCAAAGGATAAAGGTGTTTACATATAAATTTAGGGCGGTCTATGTTTTGGAGACAGAGATAATTACGGTTTGAGCCTATCAAGGAGCCCTGTCAGCAAGGGAGCTAACTGGAGCTAATTCAATTTTCCGCTTGTTTATAGGTAGCTTGTAATCTTCCAGCGCCCTCCAAATTGCTACTTCCCGCTGAGTAAAATCTCAACCATTGGCAAATTGGTCCCAAACTCTATTACTAACTTTGGAAAGTAGCCCAGTTTTCCTTGCATTTAGAAAAGTAAGCTGCCTGGGAAGGTGTCTGAGTGTGTGTTAGTCTCTCAGTTGTGTCCGACTCTTTGCGACCCCATGGATTGAGGCTCGCCAGGCTCCTCCGTCCGTGGGATTGTCCAGGCAAGAATACTGGAGTGGGTAGCCATTTCGCTTCTCCAGGGTATCTTCCCCACCCAGGAATTAAACCCTGGTCTCCCGCATTGCAGGCAGACTCCTTACCGTCTGAGGCACTAGGGAAGACTATGGTGGTGTCTACCCTGCCTCTTTAATTCAGAGAAAAAACTGGCAATTATGAGCGTCACTAGTGCTCCAGGTGGCCTCTGCCCGAAACCTTATGTCCCATTCTCACTTACTGTACCCTAAAGATTTTCTTCACCCTCTCCTCACATGTCTAACCCTAATTTCCTTCACTAATGCTGCTCCAAGTCAGCCCTGACAACCCTTTTTCTTTGCACTCTCTGATTCAAAGATACAAAAGCAACCTTTTCCCTATAGGTCCCCTTGTCCTTCACCCTACACATTCCAAGTGAAGGGCATCTCACCGGAGAGATTCCAGCAGTTCCCGAGCCGCGGAGCTGATGTGACCTCCACCGCCGACCTGGGCCCCGGAAAGAGACTAGAGGCCGAATCAGAATCACGGCGTGCCGGCGCTTTTCGAAAGCAACCGCCGCAGCTGCCCAGCGCCAGGAATGTATCGCGAGCAGCGCCATCTTGAGCGAGGAAAGAGGAAGCGAAGTAGAGGATTGTGGGACTCTGGCGGTCGGAACTCGCTACCTTAATCCTTCTCCCCCTGGTCTCTCTCCCTCCCACGCGGAGACCGGAAATAGCTTCTCTGTGAAGATTCAGCCACTTTAGCGTAACTGCTTCCCCTCGCGCCCCCCCGCCTGGTTTTCGAGTGTTTTTTTCTTACGCAGCCGGGAATATCGGAATATCATTGTCTTTCTTAGCTTCGATTTCTCAGATAAAACACAGGATGCGCAGTAATTGAGTTTCAGATAAACGGTGAATCATTTCTTAGTATAATTATGTCATCAAACCGTTGCTGATTTGCTAAATCCAGCAACCCTATCCTGTCAGTCATCTCACTCTTCCGCCGACTCCAACTTGGTGCCAAGATCCCCTCTCTCCATTCTCCTTCTGAATATTCTCATCACTCTCCAGTGTACTACTGCTTAGGGCAGATTAAACTACAGATATTGATGTCCCCAGGGAGGAAGCTTCATCCGTGAGATTCACTGTGAGATTCACTTGCTGTGTTGTTGTTTAGTCGCTCAGTCTCGTCCGACTCTTTGTGACCCCATGGACTGTAGTCCGCCAGGCTCCTCTGTCCATGGGATTTTCCAAGCAAGAATACTGGAATGGGTTGCTGTTTCCTTCTCCCTGCTGTGTTGTAAGCGCTTTCGTTTGGCTGATTGTTCTTCGCACAAACTTTGGAGCAGTTTTCCGTTGGTTTTCTGTTGCTCTTGGAAGGATTTTATACGCAAACACACACACCCCTTTACTCTGCTAATTTGCCTCTGTACTTCTTTCTTTTGGTCTCTGCAGTATCTAATTATTGTGAAACAGCTAGATTTGCTGAAGGATGGTAAAATGAAAATGTATGCAGAGAAGTCCATGTTTAAAGACGCATTTATATTCTTTTGTCACCACTATCATCCAACAAAATGATGTTGAAATATGTTTATGGTTATCTAGGAAACTATATTTCTAAGCATAAATGCTACCTGAAACCCTGGAGACGGTAGTGTGGTGTGCAATATTCTGTTCACTGCTGCATTCTCAAACTTTCACACAAGACAGGAAAATAATTATGAACTAGCTATGTAGAGGCACCGTGGACTAATGATAAGTCTGATAAAGACAAAGGATATGCATGACCAAGGCAGTTAGCTTTACTTTGTTTCAGGATTCATATTACACTCCAGGTTTCCAGAGAAGAAGATGCTTGAAAGGAATTATTTACAGACTAAAGGAATTGTTTAAGACTGAAGTTTCCAGTTGAAGAAAATTCCCTGTGAAGGAAATGGCATGATTAACAGCAAGAAGGCATGAGAAAACATCTCCACGTCGGGAGTCTAGGGAGCGTGTGGCAGAGTAGTAAGAGATGGGCCTGGGTGAGCAGAGATGATAAAGGGGCTTGCATTTCATTCTAAGAAGTTAATGCTTGATTCTATATGAGTGAATGGTTTTAATCAATAAGAAAGTGAAAGTTGCTCAGGCCTGTCTGACTCCAACTCCATGGACTATGTAGCCCAAGGAATTCTCCAGGCCAGAATACTGGAGTGGGTAGTCTTTCCCTTCTCCAGGGTATCTTCCCAACCCAGGGACTGAACCCAGATTTCCAACATCGCAGGCAGATTCTTGACCAGCTGAGCCACAAGGGAAGCCCTTAACTGGGAATGTAACATGATTAGATTTGTATGTTTATTAAACCACTCTGGCTTAGTAAGGTTGTACTGGAGGGAGTTCAGACTGGAGTCATGAATTTAAGGCAATAGTCATAAAATGAAAGCCTGAACCTGGCAGTAGCAAGGGCAGTAGGTCAATTCCAGAGATATTATGGAGATAGAATTGACAGAATTTAGTGACTAATTTGATATTTCTGGCTTCTCATTGCCTAGCTGACAAATCAACAGTGGCTTTTTTCATTAATGTCTAACTAAATCATCATTAATAAACATTTATTCAGCATCTATTCTGTGTTAACACTTTACACTAGAGAAGCCCTAGATTCTACCAATGATTTCTATAATAGCTGAGTATTGCTACTGAATCTTTCAACCCAAGTAAAGTATTGTCCAGTAATGCTCTAATTAAAAAAAAAATTCAGGAACCTAGAGATTCCATGGTGGTCCAGTTGTTAGTGCTCTGTGCTTCTACTTCAAGGGGCATGGGTTTTATCCCTGGTCAGGGAATTAAGATCAGGCATGCTTCAGGGTGGAGCCAAAAAAAAAAAAAATTAAAATCGTGGGAACCTATACAATATATATTTTGTGATAGGCTGTCAGATATAATGTGACAAGATAATATCTTAAATTTATGTACTTTTGGAAACACTCACACACATTATCTTGCTGGATCTTAGTAACTTTTTGTGGGTATTAGATAAAGACCAGGGCCATGTTGTGTTAGAGTCAGAACTAGAACCCTGGTATTCAAGCTACTATTCCACTGTTCTTTATGCTAAAGATGTTACCCACACTCAAATGCAAGATTTAATTGAAAGTTTCTATGGGCCATATAGAATTCTCAGATTTTAAATGAGGCATAATCTCAGAAGTCTGAAACATCTGATCCTACAGATGATTTCTCAGAAGTTTTGAGATGTTTCATTACAATCACCTGCAGGCATTATTGTCATGGAGCAACAGTTGTAAGGTTTTTGACTGGAGTTGCAACATTTTTACCAAAGTAGTTATATTGTAAGTCAATTCCTCTGATTAAGAAACATTGAATAACATTGAAGTAACGAAGTAGTTACTCTCTGAGGAGCTAAAGTGAATTCAATATGAGCCAAATAAACCAAAGAAAATTTCCAGTGCACCCAGAAATAGAACATGAAGCATAACAAGAGTTGTGCACTGGGGAGAACTGAAGCAACAGGCCAACTTGGCCTACAGCAACTTGACACATATGTGTTGGAAATAAACTAGAGAGGAACACACAATAAAAGTCACTATAAATAGCTGTTGAAATTCATACCTTATTAATCTTCACATCAAGCCTGCAGAATATGTATTTTTTATCCATATTCCCATATTTATGAAGAAACAGGCTGAGTCAGGTTGTAATTTGATAGAGATCACAGAGCTAATGGGTCAAAGACCAAACCTAGGTTTCATGACTCTAAGTATGGTGCTCTTTTCACTTAATTACACCTAAAATGTGGAAGAAACACTTGAGTACTTCAAGAACACCACAGTAGTCTTTTCTAGTTCTAGAAAATGCCAAAACTTATTCCTACCTCAGTGCCTTTGCATTTGCTTTCCCCTCTACCTGGAACTTTCCCCTCTACCTGGAACTTCTTCCTTCCTGGAGGCTTTTTAATGACTCAAATATCACCTGTTTAGAGAAGCTTTTCAAAAGCATCTTATCTAAAGAAGTCACCCCCAATCCTACCACACTCTATCATTGCTTTTTTTTTTTTTTTTTTTGCCCTAAAATCTTGCTATTCTAAGAGTGTTCCACAGACTGTTAGCATTGGCATCACCCAGGATGCCAGTGAGAAATTCAGAATCTCAGCCCTCCCTCTGCAGACTAATGATTCAGAATCTGCATTTTAATAAGAATTCCCCAGTTTATTCATATACACAGTAAATGAGAAGCACATATCACTTTCTGAAACTAACTTGATTTTCTGCATTTTTAATGTTAAGAAATATTTCATCATAACTGAAGATTGTGAAGGAAAAGATAATGAACACATTAACGTACCTGTAACCTGGCTTAGTCATATACTAACATTTTACTATATATTTGCTTTATATTTTGAAAAGAATAGTTTAGTGAAGACGCCTGTGTTAGCCCTCTCTAGCCCTAGTCTCTTTGTCCATGTAGATTTATTCCTGTTTTATTCCTTTATGTTACTTTGGTGGAGTTTGGAAAGAAGGAGACAAATAGATTTGAATAATTCACCATGATTATCATGATGTCTTACATTTTTTTATGAAGTGTGTATATACTTAATACAGAGTGGTTTAATGAACATACATATCTAATCATGTTTCTTTCCTGATTAAAGCCATTCACTTACTATAGGATCAAGCATTAACTTCTTAGAATGAAATACAAGCCCCTTTACCATGGACAAGGATTGTACAAGAAAATTATATGTCAGTTTTAAGACTAGATCTTAGTTCCCCCACCAGAGATTGAACGTGAGCCCCCTGCAGTGGCTTCCCTGATGGCTCAATGCATAAGGAATCCGCCTGCAATGCAGGAGACACAGCAGATGCAGGTTCTATCCCTGGGTCCAGAATATCCCCTGGAGGAGGGAATGGCAACCCCTCCAGTATTCTTGCCTGGAGAATCCCATGGACAAAGGAACCTGGCAGTCTGCAGTCTATGGGGTCACACAGAGTCAGACATGACTGAGCAGCTAAGCACACACATCTCTGCAGTGGAGTGCAGAGTCCGACCACTGAACCACCAGGGAATTCCTTGACAGACAAATTTTAAAAGATAGATGTTATATAGAAACAAGATATATGAAAACATCAGAAAATATATTTAATAAAATTCAACACTCATCCAAGATTTTAAAACTCTTTAGTCTTCTCTAAATTGGTAAAGGATATTTCTCCCACCATAAACGAAAATATATTTCAAGCATTTAACTTAATGATGACAATTTAGTAGTGTTTTCCTTAAAGATGGGACTATGCCAAATGTGCTCACTTACCCACTAATATTTGACATTGTATTGGATGGAAGTAATGGTCAATGCAATAAATGAGAAATAGAAACAAAAGGTATAAGGATTGAAAGAGAGAAAATAGCAGTAAATTATAGATTATTTTTCCAGTTTAAAATCTATTGATAAACTAATAAAAAGCAATATAATTATATAAGGTTGCTAAGTAGAAGGTTAAAAAATAATCAGTACCCTGTAGAGGATATAACAACTTTTTAACTTGTCCAAATTTTCTACACCTTTGCTACTTATTTGTGTGCTTTGTTCTACTAATATCAGTAGTAAAATGTAGCACCATGGATGTGGATTTGTCAATTTCTTCTTGTAATTTGGTCACCTAATGTATACGTTAAGTTGATATTTTTCATATAAGGTGCATACAGGTTAATGATTCTTTTATCTTCATGGTGGCTGAAAAATTTATTAAGTCATTTCTTTTTTATTAATATTAATAATTTTCACCATGAGTTCTCTTTTGTCTGATACTAATATCACCATATCATTGCCTAGTGTATTTTTTCTACCCCTTTGTTGTTAGCCCCTCTTCTTTGATGGTTTTAGGTATGCCTTTATGGAGCAGGAAATGGCAACCCACTCCAGTATTCTTGCCTGGAGAATCCCAGGGACGGCGGAGCCTGGTAGGCTGCCATCTGTGAGGTCGCACAGAGTCGAACATGACTGAAGCGACTTAGTAGTAGTAGTAGTAGTTTGTAGCAACACCCACATGAATGTGTTTTTATATCATTCTGAGAGTCTCTTTTAATAGATACCTATGATTAGTGGAAAATTCTTCAAGAGATGGGAACACCAGACCACCTGACCTGCCTCTTGAGAAACCTATATGCAGGTCAGGAAGCAACAGTTAGAACTAGACATGGAACAACAGACTGGTTCCAAATAGGAAAAGGAGTACGTCAAGGCTGTGTATTGTCACCCTGTTTATTTAACTTCTATGCAGAGTACATCATGAGAAATGCTGGGCTGGAAGAAGCACAAGCTGGAATCAAGATTGCTCGGAGAAATATCAATAACCTCAGATATGCAGATGAAACCACCCTTATGGCAGAAAGCAAAGAGGAACTAAAAAGCCTCTTGATGAAAGTGAAAGAGGAGAGTGAAAAAGTTGGCTTAAAGCTCAACATTCAGAAAACTAAGATCATGGCCTCCAGTCCCATCACTTCATGGGAAATAGATGCGGAAACAGTGGAAATAGTGTCAGACTTTATTTTTTGGGGTTTCAAAATCACTGCAGATAGTGATTGCAAGCCATGAAATAAAAAGATGCTTTCTCCTTGGAAGAAAAGTTATGACCAACCTAGATAGCATATTCAAAAGCAGAGACATTTGCCAACAAAGGTCCATCTAGTCAAGGCTATGATTTTTCCAGTGGTCATGTATGGATGTGAGAATTGGACTATAAAGAAAGCTGAGCACCGAAGAATTGATGCTTTTGAACTGTGGTGCTGGAGAAGACTCTTGAGAGTGNAACCTAGATAGCATATTCAAAAGCAGAGACATTTGCCAACAAAGGTCCATCTAGTCAAGGCTATGATTTTTCCAGTGGTCATGTATGGATGTGAGAATTGGACTATAAAGAAAGCTGAGCACCGAAGAATTGATGCTTTTGAACTGTGGTGCTGGAGAAGACTCTTGAGAGTGTCTTGGATTGCAAGGAGATCCAACCAGTCTATCCTAAAGGAGATCAGTCCTGGGTGTTCGTTGGAAGGACTGATGCTGAAGCTGAAACGCCAGTACTTTGGCCACCTCATGCAGAGTTGACTCATTGGAAAAGACTCTGATGCTGGGAGGGATTGAGGGCAGGAGGAGAAGGGGACGACAGAGGATGAGATGGCTGGATGACATCACTGACTCGATGGACATGAGTTTGGGTAAACTCCGGGAGTTGTTGATGGACAGGGAGGCCTGGCGTGCTGTGATTCATGAGGTTGCAAAGAGTCAGGACACGACTGAGGGACTGAACTGAACTGATGATTAATTTACATTTATATATTAACTATAAACATATTTGGGCTGGTTTCTATTATATTATTTTGTATTTTATTTTTGCCATAGTTTTTGTTTACTTCTTTTTCCCTTTTCTTCCTTCATATAAATTTATTGAGATTTTTCCCCCTACTTGTTTGAAAGTTATTTATGTTATTTACATTTCTTTCAATGATTACTTTTTAAAGATACTTATGTTACTATACATTTTTCTAACACAGTCTAAAAGTAACATTTCTAGCCTTCTACCAAAAAATAAAAGAATTTTGAAACTCTCAAGTTTCCCCTTCTATCNCTTTTCTTCCTTCATATAAATTTATTGAGATTTTTCCCCCTACTTGTTTGAAAGTTATTTATGTTATTTACATTTCTTTCAATGATTACTTTTTAAAGATACTTATGTTACTATACATTTTTCTAACACAGTCTAAAAGTAACATTTCTAGCCTTCTACCAAAAAATAAAAGAATTTTGAAACTCTCAAGTTTCCCCTTCTATCTTCCTAGTTACTGCAGTCTAGATTTTTATTCTATCTGCCTCTTTGAATTAATTATTATCATGATTTTTATAGTCAATACTTATTTAGGTATTTCAACATGATTCACTGATGTTTTTGTTTAACATTGCCTAATTCCATAACACTTCTTACTTCTGATTTCATTTTCAGTCTTGCTGGAATGCATCCTTTCAGTTCAGTTAAGTCGTTCAGTCATGTCTGACTCTTTGCGACTCCATGGACTTCAGCATGCCAGGCTTCCCTGTCCATCACCCATCACCATCACCATGCATCCTTTAGCAGTTCTTTTACTGAAGTTCTGTTGTAGTATACTTTGAGTCTTGAGTCCTGAAACATCTCTATTTCACTGATTATTGAGTTCTGAGTTGACAGATTACTTGATTAGATTTCTGTGGGCCTGAGTTTTTCCATTATTACATACTCTGGTTTTCTCTTTTGGTGCTAAGAGTCTTTGTATACTTTGTAATTTTTAGTTATGCTCTCTTTTTTCAAAAAGAGTTATCTCCTATAAGAGTTCTGCACATACACTGGGTTGTAGAGGTGTCATTATGGAACAGCTTTGTGTTTGTTTCCACAATGTCCCTATAAAAGTTTGGGGTCAGTCTTTACAGTTGATTCTTTTAGCTTTTGTTTTCTATACCATATATGTAGTATGCATGTGGACCCCACACCCATGCATAGTGGAGATTTTTCATGGAGGACCTACAGCTGAGAATGGATTTCCTGCTTACAAATCCACATTCACAGGCTAGGGGTCAAAGTTTTAGCAGTATTTCTTATTGCAGGAAGCTCAATTCCAGTCACTACCCATGCACTGGGTCTGTGGCTTACCATGCATTTCGGCAAGGTGTTAAAACTCCAGTCACGTGAGGGTGGAGGAACAATTTCACTACAAAGAAACATGGAAGAATTTGGTGAGACTTTCATATCATGACTGTGGTAGTTGTTATACTACTTTATGTGTGTATTAAAACTTGCAGAACTATAAACCAAAAGAGTGATTTTATTTTGCACCTAAATTTTAAAAAGGAAAAATAATACCCCAGACTTTGTATTACAACTGTGTCTGACTCCTCTTAGGAGAATTGAGCTTCAATTCTTGTTTACTCTTCTGACTGCATTTCCTCTTCATTTCTGACACATAGTTTCTTTGTTTTCAAACTCAATTATGCATTTTTTAAATCTAGGAGGGGTTTTATTTTATCCAACTTATCTATGTATTTGGAGGGTGTAGAAAAGTGTTTCTCACATCTTGTCAGTTAACCCTGTTGACTCCATTATATAGCTCTTGATCACTTGACACTCATACTTTAAGGAAATACAGCCCAAAAATTACTCCAAAAGAAAAAAAATAAGGGAAACTGCACAGAGATGCTTATATCAGTGTGAGTCATAATGACAACTTTTGAAAACAATCCCAGCTCTTACATAAGCAGTTCAATGGAAAACTTCAATGACAGTTATATGAAAAGTATATGACTTGTGTTGGTATATGGAAGAGTGTACATGAAATAATGTTGAATAAGACAGAACACAAAGATATATATAGACAAACACATATATATATGTGCACATAAACATATGTTATATATGTGTGTGTGTGTATATATGTATGTGCATGCATACTAAATCACTTCAGTCTTGTCCAACTCTTTGCAACCCTGTGGACCATAGCCCGCCAGACTCCTCTGTCCATGGGGATTCTCTAGGCAAGAATACTGGAGTGGATCGCTATGCCCTTCTCCAGTGGATCTTCCCAACCCAGGGATTGAGCCAGCGTCTCTTATGTCTTCTGCATTGGCAGGCAAGTTCTTTAACCCTACACCACCTGAGAAGCCCATATGTGCATATACATGTACACATATCCACATTTATTATTATTAGGATATATCAGATCATTGATGTAACATTTTTCAAAGGACACAGTACAAAATAAATAATTGATGTTTTAAAGTCAGGTTTATCACTCCCCTTCTTTTTTTTAAGATTTTGTGTTGATGTGGACCATTTTTCAAAAGTCTTTGTTAAATTTGTCACAATGTTGTTTCTGTTTCATGTTTTGTTTTGTTTTGCTTTGCTTTGCCATGAGGCTTGTGACTCCCTGACCACAGATCAAACTGGTACTCCCTGCATTGGAAGGTGAAGTCCTAACCTCTGGACCCCAAGGGAAGTCCCTTCCCCTCTTTGTGAGGGGAAAGTTTATTGAGCATTTATTCTCTTCTAAGTACTCTGCTTTATCTGGTATCATCTAATTTTGTCCTCTCATAAGCCCATATAGAGTAGGTTCTATTATAACCTCCACTTTTCAAATGAGGAAAAGGAAGCTTAGGGGTTACTCAGGAACACATAGCTTGGAAATAGTTGATATCTAAACCCAGAGGGTCTTATTCCAAAGCCCATGCTCCTTACCACTATGCCATTAGAGTGTGTTTTTTTTTTTAATTTCCTTTGATTTATTTATTTATTTATGGTTATGCTGGGTCTTTGTTGTTGTGTGCAGACTTTCTCTAGTTGCAGCTAGCAGGAGCTAGTCTTTATTGTGGTACCAGGGCTTCTCATTGCAGTAACTTCTCTTGTTGCAGAGCACAGGTTTGGGGGCATGCACACCTCAGTATTTGTGGTACACGGATTCAGTAGTTGTGCCACAAGGGCTTAGCTGCTTCACAGCATGTAGAATCTTCCCAGACCAGGGATTGAATCTGTGTTCCTTGCTTTGGCAGGTGGATTCTTAACTACTAGACCACCAGAGAAGTACTAGAGTGTTTTAATCATAGTTGTTTGTATTAAAAAAATTTTTTTAACTTCTCTATTCATGGGATTTTCCAGGCAAGAATACTGGAGTGGTTGCCATTTCCTCCTCCAGGGGAATCTTCCTGACCCAGCGATTGAACTCACATCTGCTATGTTTCCTGCACTGCAGGCAGATTCTTTACCAGTGAGCCATTGGGGAGGCCCCTCCCTCAATTTAAAACTCATGCAAAATTTTGGTTATTTTTTAGCCTAATAAAAGTTTAGAGATTTTATTCAATTTTACTGCTTTACTTCCAGGGGGGAAATCTTCTACACACTTAAAAATGATCTGGTTCATTTGCATGTTATACAAAATAATCATGTCTTAATCCTTCTCATGTATAATAACAACAGCTATTAATTATTGAGAGCTTAATCTTTTACATACATAATCTCATATAATCTTCCCCAATGTTGTATGAGGCAGGTAATATTAAGATCAACTTTTATTTTCTGCTTAGGAAAACTGAGATTTGCAGAAGTTCAGGAACTTGCCCAAAGGTACTTACCTATTAAGACGCAGAGCGAGAACTCAAACCTAAGCCTGACAGTCTGTGCTGTCAACCTAAACTGTAATGCCTCCTCATGTGTTTGTCAACATGACCTGCAGAGTTTAAGGAACATGCCAAAGTTGTATCCACTTCCTAATATTGTGGGCAATCCTTTGTACTGTAAAGCAGCAACCAAGTTTTCCTTGGCAAAGAATGCTTTTGTGGAAATTTTCATGGGACTGTGGGATTCTATGCAGATGGCACAGTAAGAATCATCGTTTTTCTGAAAACTATGCATACCATTGGTCAGAGAATAATCAAGTGAATCCCTTAGAAATGTTGCTAGATAGACCATGATTTCAAGTTTCTTCAAGATCTATTTAACTTGCTAATTTCATAGCTCCATGGTTTTACTCTGGTATTAAGGAGCCAGTGAACTGTGAAAACTTGTTTTTAAATCTGTGTGCCATGTAAGTCCATGATGAAGCTGTATGCAGCATGATGTTTTAATCTTTCAAAACTCACTTCAGTTTCCATCTTAAAGTGCCTGATCCAAAGGCCAGCAGAATGAAATGAGAAAATGAGATTGAAAAATCAAAGAGTGTTATCTGGGAAAATGCTTTAATGAGACATGTTACAAAGGGATTGGTAGACTTGAGTATGACATCAATTTTTAGGCTGAGCTTGATGAAGATTCCTTTCAGATCTTAATGTAACATCTTGAATCTAACATCTCTGGCTATTAAAACTCATGATCATGTGACTTCTTGTTAATCAGAAAATCATTGCTTTCCTTATGTTTGAATGAGATTTTCCAGCAAAATCAGATTTTTAAAAAGATCTATTAATTATCCGGGCAACTGCAATAATTATGACACAATGTCACAATTGTGTCTCTATGACACAATCATGGAGAAGGAAGGGAACACAGGTACATGGAGGCAATACTGGATGGTATGATTAAAAAAAGAGTCCATATGACAATGTATTCACTTCCTGTTGCTTCATAGCAAATTAGCACAAATTTGGCAGCTTAAAACAACATATATTTACTAATTCACAATTTCTGTGGGTCAGGAATCTTAGTACAAATCAGATGCATCTTCTGCTCAGAGCCTTACCAAGATAAAATCAAGGTGTCAGTCAGGTCTGAGATGTGGAATCCCTCCCTCTTCCTAGCTCCCTGACTGTTGACAAAACTCACTTCCTTGCAGTTGTAGGACTGAATTCATTGTTTTCTGATGGATGTTGGCTGGGAACTACTTTCAGTTTCTAGAAGCATTCTCAGATTCTTTCTAGGTGACCCCTTGATAAGCAGTGAGCTTAGTTGCTTTTTCAAGGCCAGCAAGAGAATCTCTTTTGCTTATTTCTTAATTGAGATAAGATTGGTGTGTAACATTGTATTAGTTTTAAGTGTATAAAAAACTGATATGGTATAAAATTGTTGCAAAAATGATTATTACAATAATTTTAATTGGCATCCATCTTCCCACATAAGTTACTATTTTTTTTCTTGTGATGAGAACTTTTAAGACCTACTCTCTCAGTAACTTTCAAATAAGTATTCAACACAGTATAGATAACTAAAATCACCACACTGTATATTTTCTTATGCTTTTATTTAACTTATTTATCTTATAACTGGAAGTTTGTACCATTTGACCACCCTTTTACTTCGACTCTTTTAAAGGGCTTGCCTGATTACATGAGGCCCAGTCTGAATAATCTCTCTTTTGATTAACGTAAAGTCAACTGATTAGGGACCTTAACTACACCTACACCTTCTTCATCTTTGCCATATAACATAACCAAATCGAGATAGTGCTATCACATCATATACACAGATTCTTCCCACACTCAAAGGGAAGGAATTATACAGGGCATGTACACTAGAGGGCAAGAATCTTGGGGGCCATCTTTAAACTTTGCCTATTATGAAAAACTGGAGTTCAAGATCAAGTTGTAAATTAATACTTATGTCTGCAGAAAAACATATACATGAATGCTCATAGCAGCATTATTCATAATAGCCAAAATACTCATCAACTAGTGACTGAATAAATAAAGTGTGATATATCCATATAATGGAATATTATTTGGCCATACAAAGGAATGAAGTGTTGATACATTACAACATGGATAGACCTTGAGAGCATAATACTAAGTGAAAAAATTCAAAACACCACATATTGTATGGCTCCATTTATATGACATTCCCAGAATAAGCATATCAACAGAGACAGAATGTAGACTAGTATTTGCTTAAGACTTTGGGGTTTGGGGTAAGTGCTGGAGTGGCTGCCAATGAGTATGGAGTTTTCTTTCTGGGATAAAATGTTCTAAAATAGATTGTGGTGATGATTGTACAACTCTATGAATAAAGTAAAAGCCACTGAATTATATTCCTTATATAAGTGAATTAGATGGGGTGCTCGTGCATGCATACTCAGTAATGTATGACTTTTTGCAACTCTGTGGGCTGTAGCCTGTGAGGCTCCTGTGTCCATGGGATTCTCTAGGCAAGAATACTGGAATGGGTTGCCACTCCTCCCGGGGATCTTCCTGACCCAGGGAACAAACCTGTGTCTCCCATGTCTCCTGCATTGGCAGCCGGATTATTTACCACTGACCACCTGGGAAGCCCAGATTAGATGTACATGAATTATAGTTCAACAAAATTGTTAATAAAAGATCAAGTTATATTACTTGATAACTTCTTTGAAATTCAGGAATTTAAACTTAGTTTCCTCATCCTTAATGAACATAATAATACCTACTTTACAAGGTTGCTGTGAGGATCAAATGATATGATTATGGGGATTGTTTTATAAATTGCAAAATGCTATACAATTTTTATTTATTTACTTATTTCTGACTATACTACATGGCATGTAGAATCTTGGTTCCCCGAGCAGGGATTGAAACTGGGTGCCCTACAATAGAAACACTGAATCAACCACTGGATGGCCAGGGAAGTCCAGTGCCATACAATTTTTAAAAATCATTATTAAGTAGACTATAACTCTGCAATCAAGACAAATCAAATTAATTCTTTTTCAGACTATCTTCAAAATAGTACTCAGTATAATAATTCTGATAGCTGCTGTCATGGTCTGGGTGTGGATTGGAAAAGAATTTCCAGACATGAGACAGAATGAGAAGGAAGTAAAGTTTATTAGAGTGGGAGACACTGTTAGAACAGTGGGCCAGCTCAAGGGAGAACAGATGTTCAACAAGGGTACTTCAGTTCAGTTCAGTTGCTCAGTCGTGTCCGACTCTCTGCGACCCCATGGACTGCAGAACACCAGGCTTCCCTGTTCATCACCAATTCCTGGAGTTTACTCAAACTCAAGTCCGTTGAGTCGGTGATGCCATCCAATCATATCATCCTTTGGCGTCCCCTTCTCTTCCAGCCTTCAATCTTTCCCAGCATCGAGGTCTTTTCAAATGAGTCAGCTCTTTGCATCGGGTGGCCAAAGTATTGGAGTTTCAGCTTCAACATCAGTCTTTCCAATGCATATTCAGGACTGATTTCCTTTATGATGGACTGGTTGGATCTCCTTGCAGTCCAAGGGACTCTCAGGAGTCTTCTCCAACACCACAGTTCAAAAGCATCAATTCTTTGGCACTCAGCTTTCTTTATATTCCAACCTTACATACGTATATGACTACTGGAAAAAAAAATAGCCTTGACTAGACGGACCTTAGTTGGCAAAGTAATGTCTCTGCTTTTGAATATACTATCTAGGTTGGTCATAACTTTTCTTCCAAGGAGTAAGCATCTTTTAATTTCATGGCTGCAGTCACCATCTGCAGTGATTTTGGAGCCCCCCAAAATAAAGTCTGACACTGTTTCCACTGTTTCCCCATCTATTTCCCATGAAGTGATGGGACCGGAGGCCATGATCTTCGTTTTCTGAATGTTGAGCTTTAAGCCAACTTTTTCACTCTCCTCTTTCACTTTCATCAAGAGGCTCTTTAGTTCCTCTTCACTTTCTGCCATAAGGGTGGTGTCATCTGCATATCTGAGATTATTGGTATTTCTCCCAGCAATCTTGATTCCAGCTTGCACTTCTTCCAGCTCAGCATTTCTCATGATGTACTCTGCATATAAGTTATATAAGCATGTTGATAATATACAGCCTTGACGTACTCTGCATATAAGTTAAATAAGCACGTTGATAATATACAGCCTTGACGTACTCCTTTTCCTGTTTGGAACCAGTCTGTTGGTCCATGAATTCCCTATTTGGAACCAGTCTGTTGTTCCATGTCCAGTTCTAACTGTTGCTTCCTAACCTGCATATAGGTTTCTCAAGATGCAGGTTAGGTGGTCTGGTATTCCCATCTCTTTCAGAAGTTTCCACAGTTTATTGTGATCCACACAGTCAAAGGGTTTGGCATAGTCAATAAAGCAGAAATAGATGTTTTTCTGGGATCTCTTCCTTTTTCCATGGTCCAGCGGATGTTGGCAATTTGATCTCTGGTTCCTAGGAGGTAGGAAAACTATCTCTATTCTTATAAAACATGATCTTGTATTTAGGAATTTTTAAAAATCCATAAAATACTATTAGAACTGAAATTGAACATGCATATCAGATACTAGATCATTATATAAAAATCAGTTGTATTTCTAACATTTGCAATTAAGCAAAAATGAAATTTAAAAATGTCATTTATAATAGCAACATAAAATAATATAGCAGGAATTAAACGAAATTCAAAACTCAACCAGTACTGCAAACTAAACAAATTGTTGAAAGATTTTAAAGAAACTCTAAACATTTCCTCTTCATGAATGGAAAATTTTAAATTGTTAAGATGTTCAGTTCAGTTCAGTTGCTCAGTCGTGTCCAACTCTGCAGTCCCATGGCTCCTCGGTCCATCACCAGCTCCCACAGCTTGTGCTAACTCATGTCTGTCCAGGCGGTGATGCCACCCAACCGTCTCATCCTCTGTCGTCCCCTCTCCTCCTACTTTCAATCTTTCTCAGCATCAGGGTCTTTTCAAATGAGTTAGTTCTTCACATCAAGTGGCCAAAATATGGGAGTTTCAGCTTCAGCATCAGTCCTTCCAATGAATATTCAGGACTGATTTCCTTTAGGATGGACTGTTTTGATCTCCTTGCCATCCAAGGGACCCTCAAGAGTCTTCTCCACCACCACAGGACAAAATCATCAATTCTTTGGCACTCAACCTTTTTTATGGTCTAACTCTCACATCCATACATGCTGCTGCTGCTACTGCTAAGTCACTTCAGTTAGTCTGACTCTGTGTGACCCCATAGATGGCAGCCCACCAGGGTCCCCGTCCCTGGAATTCTCCAGGTAAGAACACTAGAGTGGGTTGTCATTTCCTTCTCCAATGCATGAAAGTGAAAAGTGAAAGTGAAGTTGCTCATTCATGTCTGACTCTTCATGACCCCATGAACTGCAGCCTACCATGCTCCTCTGTCCATGGTTTTTTGCAGGCAAGAGTACTGGAGAGGGTTGCCATTGACTTCCTGGTGGCTCAGATGGTGAAGCATCTGTCTACAATGTGGGAGACCCGGGTTTGATCCCTGGGTCAGGAAGATCCCCTGGAGAAGGAAAAGGCAACCTGCTCCGATACTCTTGCCTAGAAAATCCCATGGACAGAGAAGCCTGGTGTCCATGGGGTCACAAAGATTCGGACACTACTGAACAACTTCACTTTCACTTTCTCTGCACATCCATACATGACTAATGGAAAAACCATAACTTTGACTAGAAAACAGACCTTTGTCAGCAAAGTAATATCTCTGCTTTTTAATATGCTGTCTAGGTTGGTCACACTGTCTAGGTTGGTTAAGATGGTGAAGTTGCTCAGTCGTGTCCAACTCTGAGACCCCATGGACTGTAGCCCTCCAGTGTCCTCCGTCCATGGGATTCTCTAGGCAAGAATACTGGAGTGGGTTGCCATTTCCTTCTCCAGGGTATCTTCCTGACCCAGGGATCGAACCCAGGTCCCCCGCATTGCAGGCAGACGCTTTAACCTCTGAGCCACCAGGGAAGATTGCATGTATTGGTTAAGATGGTAATACTCCCCAAATTGATCTGCAGACTCAGTGTGATCACTGTCAGAATCACAGCAGACTTTTTGTAGAAACTGACCAGCTGATTCTAAAACTCACGTGGAATTGCACAGGATCCAGGATGGCCAATAATCAGGAAAATGATGAACAAATTTGAAATATTCTCACTTCCCAATTTTAGAAAGTAGTGTAAAGCACTAAGTAATCAAGACAGTGCTGCACTTGGATAAGAAAGACATATAGGTCAATGGAATAGAAATGAGAACGTCATGGGTCTACGGTCAGCTGATTTTGACAAAGGCACACAGACCATTAAATGGGGAAATAAGAGTCTTTTCCACCAACAGAACTGCAACACCTGGACAAGCCAGCCACATGTAAAGAATGAAATTGGACTCTTACCTTATATCATTTACCAAAATTAACTTGAGTCAAAGACCTGAATTGAGGGTCTAGAACTATAATTTTTTTAGAGGAAAATGTAGGGGTGTATCTTGATGCCTAAATTTTACAATGGATTCTTATGTAAGACACCAGTAGCATGAGAAACAAAAGAAAATATATATGTAAATTGAACTTCATCAAAATTAGAAGTATGTGCTTCAAGGACACTATCTCGAAAGTGAAATGACAGTGCAGATATAACAGTTAGCCAAAGAATGCTCAAACTACCACACAATTGCACTCATCTCACATGCTAGTAAAGTAATGCTCAAAATTCTCCAAGCCAGGCTTCAGCAATACGTGAACCATGAACTCCCTGATGTTCAAGCTGGTTTTAGAAAAGGCAGAGGAACCATAGATCAAATTGCCAACATCCGCTGGATCATGGAAAAAGCAAGAGAGTTCCAGGAAAACATCGATTTCTGCTTTATTAACTATGCCAAACCCTTTGACTGTGTGGATCACAGTAAACTGTGGAAAATTCTGAAAGAGATGGGAATACCAGACCACCTAACCTACCTCTTGAGAAATCTGTATGCAGGTCAGGAAGCAACAGTTAGAACTGGACATGGAACAACAGACTGGTTCCAGATAGGAAAAGGAGGACGTCAAGGCTGTACATTGTCACCCTGCTTATTTAACTTCTATGCAGAATACATCATGAGAAATGCTGGATTGGAAGAAACACAAGCTGGAATCAAGATTGCTGGGAGAAACATCAGTAACCTCAGATATGCAGATGACACCACCTTTATGGCAGAAAGTGAAGAGGAGCTAAAAAGCCTCTTGATGAAAGTGAAAGAGGAGAGTGAAAAAGTTGACTTAAAGCTCAACATTCAGAAAACTAAGATCATGGCATCTGGTCCCAACATTTCATGGGAAATAGATGGGGAAACAGTAGAAACAGTGTCAGACTTTGTTTTTTTGGGCTCCAAAATCACTGCAGATGGTGACTGCAGCCATGAAATTAAAAGACACTTACTCCTTGGAGGAAAAGTTATGACCAACCTAGATAGTATATTCAAAAGCAGAGATATTACTTTGCCAACAAAGGTCCGTCTAGTCAAGGCTATGGTTTTTCCTGTGCTCATGTATGGATGTGAGAGTTGGACTGTGAAGAAGGCTGAACGCCAAATTGATGCTTTTGAACTGTGGTGTTGGAGAAGACTCTTGAGAGTCCCTTGGACTGCAAGGAGATCCAACCATTCCATTTTGGAGGAGATCAACCCTGGGATTTCTTTGAAAGGAATGATGCTAAAGCTGAAGCTCCAGTACTTTGGCTACCTCATGCGAAGAATTGACTCATTGGAAAAGACTCTGATGCTGGAAGGGATCAGGGGCAGGAGGAGAAGGGGACGACAGAGGATGAGATGGCTGGATGGTATCACAGACTCTATGGACATGAGTCTGAGTGAACCCCGGGAGATAGTGATGGACAGGGAGGCCTGGCGTGCTGCGATTCATGGGGTCGCAAAGAGTCGGACACGACTGAGCAACTGAACTGAACTGAATTGTGTATCTGACAAGAGACTTGTATCTGAAGTATATAAAGAGCTCTTACATCTCAATAACAAAAAGATGAATAATCCAGTTCAAAAATGGGGAAAGTTTCTGAATAGATATTTCTTTGAAGAAAATATACAAATGCTCAATAAGCATATGCAAAAGTATTTGACCTCATTACTGATCAGAAAATTGCAAATTGAAACCACAGTGAACTACCATTCCATATCCATTAGGATAGCTAGAGTTAAAAAGTCAGATTAATAATATGTGTTGCAGAAGAAGTAAAGAAATCACAGCCCTTACACCTTGCTGTTTGGATTGTAAATGATTGCTACCACTCTGGAAAGTAGTCTGGCATGTACTCAAATGGTTAAACATAGAGTTAGCATGAAAGTGAAAGTTGCACAGTTGTGTCCGACTCCTTTGTGACCCCATGGACTATACAGTCCAGGGAACTCTCTAGGCCAGAATAGTACAGTGGGTAGCCTTTCCCTTCTCCAGGGGATCTTCCCAACCCAGGAATTGAACCGAGGTCTCCCGCAGTGTAGGCAGATTCTTTACCAGCTGGGCCGTAGGGAAGCCCAAGAATCCTATCCCTTCTCCAGCAGATTTTCCCAACCCAGGAATCAAAATGGAGTCTCCTGCATTGCAGACAGATTCTTTACCAACTGAGATTAGCATATGACCTAGGTAAATTATACTTACACTCCTAGGTAAATTTCCAAGAGAAATGAAAGCATGTGGTCACAAAAAGAGTTTTATATTAATGTTTATAGCAACATTATTTATAGAAGTCAAAAGTTGGAAACAACCAAAATATCCACCAATTGATAAATAAACAAAATATATTCATATGATGAATTATTATTCAGTCATGAAATGGAATAAACTATTGATTCATGCTACAACATAGATGAACCATAGAAGCATTATACCAAGCGAAAGAAGCAAGTCACAAAAGGCAACATATCATATGACTGCGTTTATATGCAATATCCAGAATAGGCAAATTTATAGGAATTGAAAGTAGGTTAGTAATTGCTGGAGAGAGAAAGGGACTGAGAGATTTGGGGATTAGGGACTAAGGGGACAAAATTAAAGGATGCAGGGTGTCTTTTAAAGGGTATAAAAATGTTCTAAAGTTTACTTTGAGTATACTGAAAAACATTGGATTGTATACTTTAAATGGTTGAATTCTATAGAATGTGAATTCTGTTTCAATAAAGCTGTAAAAAACAAACAAAACAGTCTCTGCACCAGGTGGTTTAGCTACTTCCCCAAAGTATGTAGTGTGAAAAGCCCATAAATGGACGAAAATATGATCAGCTTCCCTTTATCTTCCTTTAGGCCATATCTTATTCATTATGGGCAAGAGCCACTTCCAAAGTAGATCAGGTCTTCATTCCCATTAGCATTTGGCCTTTGGTCAATTCACAGCACAGAAAGAGCTTTCTCTGGCAGACAGTTTTAGACCACCAACAAATTCACCTATGAGGTCGAGCAAATATCATTGTGGTTTTTACAAATTTTTTATTAGAGTGATATTTTTATATAACTATTGAGTGCTTTTGCAAAATGATTTCAATGTTGAGACATATAATCTTGATCAAGATTTATAACTTCTTAAAACTACCTTTTAAATATGATTTCAAGTGTCATAACTAAGTTAGGTTAGAGCTCAAATTTAGTATCTATTGAAAAAGATTTCAAATTCTTTCTTCATTTTTTCTGAGTAGACCAGTGCATTCCTTTTCCTGTTCTCTATTTTGAACACATTAATATTAAATATTTCATATTGAAAATGATTATTCTTTTTGCTCAAATTCTTTTTAAAGACCACAGTCATAGGAACATAAAGCCACATCTGGTAGGTATATCTATGTTTATATGAATCTACCTACCAAATAAAACTTATCTTATTTCGAAGTTAAATGAAATTTCACATTTGCCCATTAGTAAGGACCCTAACAGGAAACTGATTAAACACTCAAGTAAGGCTAATTTGAGGAGGGTTTATTTACAAAGGACTTACTACAAAAGCATGAGTAGGACCAGGGTATCAGATGCAGTGAGGTTGTTACTACCTAGACCTCAGCGAATGAAGGGAGGAAGAGGGGAAAGAGAATGAGCTGCCTTGAGAGGAGCATACCTTTCTCTCAAGGCCCAGTTCACCTGGCAAACTTGTGGTGACTTCACAGGTAGGGAAGGAAATTAAATAGCTTCAAGTCTGAATGGAAGGTTTCATTCATCTATATGTGAAGGAATGATGCCATTTTTTCAGATTTGTATATAACTTTCCTTTAGCTTATTTTGAGGTCTGTTTTGCTGTTTTCCATTTATGTTCTAGCAAGATCTATTGTAATTACCTCTATGACCTCATCACAGACTTTTTTCTTCCAGTTTTATTGAGATATAATTGACATAGAGTACTGCCCAGGTTCATGGTATACATCATAATGATGTGACACAGATCATGAAAAGATCGTCCCAATATGTTTAGTGAATGTATCTCATAAAGTTACAGTATTAAATAGGAAGAAATTTTTCCTTGGGTTGAGAACTCAGGATTCACTGTCTTAATAGCTTTCCTATATTATATCATACAGCAGTGTTGATTACCTATATCATATTATATATTACATTTCTAGTATTTATGTTATAACTTGATTACTTAGTTCCCCCTCCCCTCACCCACTACCTGTGGTAGCAATGAATCTGTCTCTTTCAATTGTTTTTGAAGTATAATTTCCTACAACACTTTGTTCGTTCCTGTTACAAAACAGTGATTTGGTATTTCTTATGTTTCAAGAAGATCACCAAGGTAAGTCTAGTTACCATCTGTCAACCTACAGGGATATTACATAAGTATTGCCTGTATTCCCCACATTGTGCATCGCATCCTCATGACATTTGTGTTGCAACTAGAAATCTGTATCTGTTTATCTTGCTCCCCTATTTCTCTTCCCCCCTCAGGCCCAGTCGCTCTGGCAGCCACCTCTTTGATTTTTGTATCTGAGAGTTTCTGTTTTGTCACATTTGTTCATTTGTTTTGTTTCTTACGTTCCATACGTAAGTGAAATCATACAGTATTTGTCTTTGTCTGATATTTCATTTAGCACAATTCTCTGTAGGTCTATCCATGTTGTTGCAAGTGGCCAAGATTTCATTCTATTTTATGGCTGAGCAATAGTCTGCTGTGTGTATGTGTACATATGTATATACGTATGTTTGTGTGTATGGATATATATATATATATGTATGTATGTATATCACCTCTTCTTTATCCATTCTTGGGCATTTTGATTGCTTCCATATCTTTTGGCTATTATAAATAATGCTACAGTGAACATAAGGGTGTATATATCTTTTCTAATTATTGTTCTCAATTTCTTTGAATAAATACCTGGGAGTGGAAATGCTGGAGCATATATTAGTTCTATTTTTAATTTTTTGAAGAAACTCAGTACTGTTTTTCTTCATGGCTGTACAATTTACATTCCCACCAAGAGTGCATTAAGTTCCCTTCTCTCTACATCCTGACCAACACTTGTTATTTGTTGTTGTTGGGTTTTTTTTTGATAGTAGCCAGTGTGATAGGTGTTGGGTGATATCACTTTTTGGTTCTGATTTTCATTTACCTGGTAACTAGTGATGGTAAGCCTTTTCATATGTCTATAGACCATCTGTATGTCTTCATTGGAAAAACATCTGTTCAGCTCCTCTACCCTTTTTTAATCAGGTGAATTTTTCAACAATGAGTTGTGAGAGTTCTTTGTATATTTTGGGTATTAACCCCTTATCTGATATATTGTTAGTATATGTCTTCTCTCATTCGGGAGGCAGCTTTTTCATTTTGTTGAAAATGTGCTTCATTGTGCAAAAGCTTTTTAGTTTGATGTGGCCCCACTTGTTTATGTTTGCTTTTGTTTCCCTTGCTTGAGGAGACATATCCAAAAAATATTACTGAAATGAATGTCAAAAAGCAAAATGTCTATGTTTTCTTCTAGAAGTTTTATTATTTCATGCCTTATATATACATCTTTAATCTATTTTGAACATATTTTTATGCATGGTGTTCAAAAGTTTGATTCTTTTGCATATAGCTGTCAAGTTTTTCCAATGCCATTTATTGAACAGAGTATCATTTTCCTATTGTATACTCTTGCCTCCTCCTCATAGATTAATGGCTCATGTAAGTGTGGATTCATTTATGGGCTCTTTATTCTATTCCATATATCTATGTGTCTGTTTTTGTGCTATTACCATACTATTTTGCATACTGTAACTTTAGTATATAGTCTAAAATCAAGGAGGTGATAGCTCCACCTTTGATCTTCATCAAAGATTGTTTTGGATATACTCAGGTTATTTTGTGTTTCTGTATATATTTTAGAATTATTTGTTCTAGTTCTGTGGAAAAATGCCATTGGTACTTTGATAAGAATTGCATTGAATCTGTGGGTTGCCTTGAGTAATGTGATTATTTTAGCAACATTAATTCTTCCGGCTCATGAACACAGTGTATCTTTCCATCTGTTTATGTTCCCTTTAATGTTTTGCATCAGTATCTTCTAGTTTTCCAAGTAAAGTTCTTCCACCTCCTTAGTTAGATTTATTTCTAGGTATTTTATCCTTTTTGATGAGATTATAAATGGAATTGTTTCTGTTAAATTTTGTCTAAAGTTTTTCTCACATTTTCTGAAATGATCCTATAATTTTTATTCTTCAATTTATTAATATCCTCCATCACACTGATTGATTTCAGATTGAACTGTCTCTTCAACTTTAGTGATTTCCACTATTCTGCTTCCAGTTAGCTGATCCATTCCTCTATATCATCTAATCTATTCTTGAGTCCTTCTGGTGTGCTTAGCATTTCATTTACTGTATCCTTCAGCTCTGTCAGGTTCTTTATATTTCCTAACGCTTTGTTAAAAACTTCTAACTTCTTACTGTGTTCAAACGGTCTTCTCTCAAGCTCTTTGAACATCTTTATGATCTTTACCTTGACCTGCTTATCTCCACTTCTCCTAGTTATTCTGCAGTTTTGTCCTGCTCCTTAATTTGGAGTATAGTCCCTTATGACCTGATTTTGCTTGATACTGTTTTTATTTCTATACATTTGGTAATTTGGTTATGTTTCCTGATCTTGGGGAAGAAGACTGTTGTTGATATCCTTTGCATCCCAGCAGTGCATTCTGCTCATCTCACCAGAGCTGTATGCTCTAGGGATGTCCTCCATATGGGCGGCATAGGCCCTTCTGTTAGAGCAGGCTGTTTACTGTGGTCAGTCAGATAGGTTTGGCTGGCCCCTGGTCTGGGTGGTTGTCATACCCTACCTAGTATGGAGGCTGTGTGGCTTCTGGTTGGTGAGGGGGAGTCACAAGGCTGATGTCTATGGAAGCCCATGGGTTCCTGCAGCTAGTCCTGGTGCACAAGTGTATGCAGCTGGGTCCTGAGGGCATGGTGGCACAACTGGAGGTCCCAATCTAGTGTTGGCCTTCTGTTTAGCCGGCCAGTTCCTGACATGGCTGGTTGAGAGACCAGGGTGTTCCAAAGTTGGTATTGGCCGTTGGTGAGTGGGGTGAGATCCCAGAGAAAGGTCCAGGGTGTCTCAGAGCTGCTGTTGACCTGCTGGTGGGTGGGCTGATGCTCTCATCCAGCTAGCTGCTTGACCTGAGTTGCCCCAGTACAAGCGTAGAAAAGCTGGGGGTTGGGGCCCAGTCCTAGTATCAACAAGCTAGAACAAGATTTAAAAATGGCATTTGCTAGCTCCAGTGTCCAGTGGTAAAACACGCTCCCCAAAATGGCTTTGTGTCCCCAAGATGAGCTTCACTTGCCTCCAGCCTTTCTGAAAGGCTCTCCAAGATCTGTAGGTAGATTTGACCCAGGCTCCTTTCCGATTATTGCTTTTGCCCTGGGTCTTGGAGAATGTAACATTTTGTATGCATCCTTTTAAAAAGGAGTTTCTACTTCCTACAGACCTCTGCCTCTCCCCAAAAGTAAACCCCACTAGCCTTCAAAGGCAAACATTCTGGGGTTTTGTCTTCCTGGCACAGAACTTAGGCTAGGGAGGTCAGTGTGGGGCTCAGACTCCTTGCTGTTCCGGAAGAACCTGTGCAGTTGCAATTATCCTTCCATTTGTGGGTTGCCCACCCTGGGCTTGGGACTTGACTTTACCATGTCTCCTCCCTCCTAGTCATCTCACTGGGGCTCCTCCTGTATAGATCTTTTCTGCTTTCCAGGTCTTTCTCATCAGTAGTTACTCTGCTAATGGTTGTAATGTTGGTGTTGCCATGGGATGGGATGAGGTCATGATAGTCCCCTACTCCACCATCTTCACCATTCCTCTCATCTCAGCAGAGTACCTTGTGATGATAAATTTTTCAGTGCTGTCTGTAAAAATGGATCTTTCCTAACTTCTCGAGGCACCTGAACTTCTTGACCTCTGGCACTCTTCTTTTCACTCTTACGCTCTTATCATAGACTCTTAGATAAACCTGGTATGTTTAATCATTTCAGAATTTGGCAGTAATAACGAAATATTGTAAATACTTTAGACTACTAGTTCAGATTAATAATAAAAATATTTATGATATTGCTTTTCCTATAGGTTAATGAAAATGGGAAAATTAAAATTATAGAGATTGCACTTGGAGTTCAAGCTTCAGAGATTTGGTATCTAGAAAAAAAATCCATACAACATGGAAGCAAACAAAAAATTAAACTTAATTAAGGCAGAGAAAATCAGTGGACAGTTACTTACAATTATTAAAATTATTACTGGAAACATATTATTTATTAAAAACTGAATTATTTTCACTTTTTAAAATTTAATATCCAAATAGTACTTTAGAATCCTCATGCATGTCCTTTAGAAATGTAACGCACTTGGGATCTATAAGTTGCCTCAGGGACCTTTCAGAGCTTTCTCTAGTTTTTTGAGGCATATGTTGTGATGTAAAGAGAAAAATGACTTTCTCAATCTTTTCACATTTTCATTAAGTGGGCAAAATGAAATAGGAATCTAGGTTAGCAATTCAGAAGAATTTTTTTTATATATATTATAGATTTATGTATTTTTTTAAATGAAACATAATATGTAAAATTGATAAAAATCAAAGTGTTAGTTTCTCAGTCATGTCTGACTCTTTGTGACACTATGGACTGTAGCCCACCAGTCTCCCCTGTCCATGAAATTCCCCAGGCAAGAATACTGGAGTGGGTTGCCATTCCCTTCTCCAGGGGATCTTCCCAACCCAGGGATCAAACTCAGGTCTCCTGCATTACAGACAGATTCTCTACTATCTGGGCCACCAGGAAAATGTATAGAAAATATGTACTTCTAAAAAGGAATAAATATCATTCATAATTCTTTCAAACATAACTATGAGCAACACATTGGTACAAATTCTTCAAACTATTTTCTGAACTCACAGTCCTTCATCTCCAGGACCCTCCCACACATACTCACTGACAAAAGTGGTAACATACTATTTCTATTTTCATAACAATCATTTTCTTTCTATAATTTATAATAATATTTTAAACAAAATTTCTCATTCATGACATAATGAATACACTAGCATAACTTTAAGAAGTCCAAAACTATTGGGCATGGCTGAAATTGGAGTAATGTTCACCATATCTTACCCATGTCATTCTAGTCTTTCTTAAATGTACTCCTTACCTTCAACTTCCAATCTGATTAAAAAAGGTAAAGACCAAAATTGTGTTCCCTTATTATTCTTTCCCTTCGTAGTATATTGTTCATTTCCTTCATAGTAACTTGCTAACCAGTCCCTCCTAGGGGAGATCAGTCTTGAGTTTCATTGGAAGGACTGATGTTGAAGCTGAAACTCCAATACTTTGGCCACCTAATGCGAAGAACTGACTCATTGGGAAAGACCCTGATGCCAGGAAAAATTGAAGTCAGGAAGAAAAGGGGACGACACAGGATGAGATGGTTGGATGGCATCAACGACTCAATGGACATGGGTTTGGGTGGACTCCAGGAGTTGGTGATGGACGGGGAGGCCTGGAGTGCTGCGATTGGAGGGATCGCAAAGAGTCAGACACGACTGAGTGACTGAACTGAACTGATTCTTTAAAATTTGTTAATCTTAGTTTTTTGGGTTTTTTCTTTGTTTGTTTTGTTTTTTTATCTGCTAATGTTGTTAGACGGTACCCTGGTGGCTCAGAGGTTAAAGCGTCTGCCTCCAATGTGGGAGACCTGGGTTCGATCCCTGAGTCGGGAAGATACCCTGGAGAAGGAAATGGCAACCCACTCCAGTACTCTTGCTTGGAAAATCTCATGGACTGAGGAGCCTGGTGGGCTGCAGTCCATGGGGTCACAAAGAGTCGGACACGACTGAGTGACTTTACTTACTTACTTATGTTGTTAGACAGTAAACTTCCAGAAGGCAGGAATGGTATCTAATTGTTTTCAACCCTTTGAAGTTCTAGCACAAACCTTGAGACATAGTAAGAGCTTGGTAATTATTTGTAAGTGAAACTATAAGTTACTCTGATTACGGAAATAATATCCAGGCCATGTGTACACAGTGGCACACTTATAGAGAAGATAAGCTTAGCATTCTATAAACAAACATATTTCAAAATGTTTGAATTTTGTGAATAAAACACATGCCTTCTGAGTCTTTGTTCTCTCTCTGTATGTATATGATTTTAGTACACAGAGAAATAGCATCAGTATTAATCATATTAGATAAGACCTCAAATCCAAAATCAGATTCAGTTCATTCAGTCTCTCAGTCGTGTCTGACTCTGTGACCCCACAAATCGCAGCACGCCAGGCCTCCTTGTCCATCACCAACTCCCAGAGTTCACCAAACTCATGTCCATTGAGTCGGTGATGACATCCAGCCATCTCATCCTCTGTCATCCCCTTCTCCTCCTGCCCTCAGTCCTTCCCAGCATCAGAGTCTTTTCCAACGAGTCGACTCTTCACATGAGGTGGCCAAAGTATTGGAGTTTCAGCTTTACCATCAGTCCTTCCAATGAACACCCAGGACTGATCTTTAGGATGGACTGGTGGGCACTCATTGCAGTCCAAGTGACTCTCAAGAGTCTTCTCCCACACCATAGTTCAAAAGCATCAATTCTTCGGTGCTCAGCTTTCTTCAGAGTCCAACTCTCACATCCATACATGACCACTGGAAAAACCATAGCCTTGACTACACAGACCTTTGTTGGCAAAGTAATGTCTCTGCTTTTCAATAAGCTATCTAGGTTGGTCATAACTTTCCTTCCAAGGAGTAAGCAGTTCAGTCGCTCAGTTGGGTCCGACTCCTTGTGACCCCATGAATCACACAGCACACCAGGCCTCCCTGTCCATCACCAACTCCCGGAGTTCACTGACTCACGTCCATCGAGTCAGTGATGCCATCCAGTCATCTCATCCTCTGTCGTCCCCTTCTCCTCCTGCCCCCAATCCCTCCCAGCATCAGAGTCTTTTCCAATCAGTCAGCTCTTCACATGAGGTGGCCAAAGTACTGGAGTTTCAGCTTTAGCATCATTCCTTCCAAAGAAATCCCAGGGTTGATCTCCTTCAGAATGGACTGGTTGGATCTCCTTGCAGTCCAAGGGACTCTCAGGAGTCTTCTCCAACACCACAGTTCAAAAGTATCAATTCTTCTGCGCTCAGCCTTCTTCACAGTCCAACTCTCATATCCGTACATGACTACTTAAAAAACCATAGCCTTGACTAGACGGACCTTAGTCGGCAAAGTAACATCTCTGCTTTTGAATATGCTCTCTAGGTTGGTCATAACTTTTCTTCCAAGGAGTAAGTGTCTTTTAATTTCATGGCTGCAGTCACCATCTGCAGTGATTTTGAAGCGCAAAAAAATAAGTCTGACACTGTTTCCACTGTTTCCCCATATATTTCCCATGAAGTGATGGGACCAAATGCCATGATCTTCGTTTTCTGAATATTGAGCTTTAAGCCAACTTTTTCACTCTCCTCTTTCACTTTCATGAAGAAGCTTTTTAGTTCCTCTTCACTTTCTGCCATAAAGGTGGTGTCATCTGCATATCTGAGGTTATTGATATTTGCTTACTTGCTTGCAAATCCCATCTCTAACATTAATTAATTAGGTCAGTTAATTAACTCTACTTAAGTTTTCCCATCTGTAAAATAGAGATACTAGTAACTTCTTTTGGGGACAATTTGAGGATTAAATAAGGTAAAACATATAAAACAGTTGTATACTACTGCTTCTCTTGGGCTTCCCTGGTGGCTCAGATGATAAAGTATCTACCTCAAATGCAGGAGACCAGGTTCGATTCCTAGGTTGGGAAGATTCCCTGGAGAAGGGAATGGTGACCTACTCCAGTATTCTTGCCTGGGAAATCCCATGGACAGAGGAGCCTGATAGGCCACAGCCCACAGGGTCGCCAAGAGTTTGACATGACTGAGTGAAAGTGGTTTCCATTTCCATACTTACTGCACTTATTAAATGCTCTTAATATTAATATTATTGTTATCATTATCATCACTATTATTGTGGGCTTATCTGCATGCATACACTGGTATGAAGTTTAAGAGAAAGAAATTGTGCACGTAAGTGATAGAAAAGAAAGAACATTAATATTTATGCTTACCATGAGCCTGCACTTGGTTTAGCTGGTAGAGAATCCACCTGCAATGTGGGAGACGTGGGTTCGATCCTCGGGTTGGAAAGATCTTCTGGAGAAGGGAACCCACTCCAGTGTTCTGGCCTGGAGAATTCCATGGACTATATAGTCCATGGGCTTGCAAAGAGTCAGACAACTGAGTGACTTTCACCCCACTTCACACTTTGTGAAGTGCTTTTACTATATTGTCCATATTTTACTCTTACAAAAAATTTGTCTTAAAACTTTCATTTTCCCCAGGTTTGTCATTAACCAACTTGTCACACATGCATACTGATATAACAGGTTCCTCTCTTATGAAATTGTTTTTGGTTGCCTAAGTTGAAACATTCTTGTTTCCCTCATATGAAACATCTCACTGCAACCTCAGCCACCAAACATGTGTCCACGTTGTCCCTGAGGGTCCACTCAAATGGCACTTCTCATAGTAACCATTGTCTTCATGCTTCTGTCTTATCATTTGCCATCATGATGAGGGTAGGTGTTCCTAGATCAGCTCCTCCATTTCACCATGAGCTCCTCGACTTGTTTAGCGGCCAACCCTGCACTTCAGTTCAGTTCAGTTCAGTCGCTCAGTCGTGTCCAACTCTTTGTGACCCCATGAATTGCAGCATGCCAGGCCTCCCTGTCCATCCCAACTCCTGGAGTTCACTTAGACTCAAGACTCAGTCCATCGAGTCAGTGATGCCATCCAGCCATCTCATCCTCTGTCGTCCCCTTCTCCTCCTGCCCCCAATCTCTCCCAGCATCAGAGTCTTTTCCATTGAGTCAACTCTTCACATGAGATGGCCAAAGTACTGGAGTTTCAGCTTTAGCATCATTCCTTCTAAAGAACACCCAGGACTGGTCTCCCTCAGACTTAGATGGTGCTTACTGAGTGCTGAGTGGGAGGAGGAACAGAAGAGTGTGAACAAGAGGGTAGCAAAAGCTGAGACAGCACTGTGTGGCTCTAAAACCTCTCAAACAGTCAGTGGAATTTTCCCTCATCTTAATGCTCTTTTTCCTCAGTTCTGATAAATTTGAAGTTAGTTTAGGTGAGGATAAAGGAGTTCACACACTTAATCTTCTCTGGCTATTTTCAAATGTGTGCTGCATTCTTGCACACAGAAACATGCACCACATTTGAAGTTTCATTGTTTTGTTGTAATAATGTGATGGAAGAGCACAAATAAACGGCAAAAAAAAAAAAAAAAAGATTTTGAGAAAATATATTCTAATTAAAAGAGATGGAGAAGGCAATGGCAACCCACTTCAGTATCTTGCCTAGTAAAGTATAAAATATGTTTGTTTCAGAAAAAGGAAGAATATGGAATTAAAATAACTAAAATAAGAAATAGGTATTAATCTTACAACCCAGAAATAACTGCCATGTAAAATTTCTGTATGTTTTCTTTCTATACTTTTATTTATATTACAATGTACAACCAGAACACACTTTTTTTTAATTTCTTATTTCCAAAATATGAAATCATAATAAATTTCTTTGGAAATATAAATTTGAAATAGCATATTGAATCTGATTTTATAAACTAACATCCCCGAAACAAGTCTATGGCATATTCAAGAAAGGGAAAAGCTATATTTGCTGTAGAAAATGATGACAAGAGGTGACGTTATCTGGCCTTCTCTAAGTCGTTCTATGGGGAATAGGGCTTGGGGAATCAGTGCAAAACTACTGATATTATAGCTACTACTGTTGCTAAGAGTATAAAACTAAACTGCATCTGTAATCCAGGAGTCTTGTGTCTTCCACCAACATTTATAAAACTGTGATGATAACTGTATAGTTTATATTCTTACCATAGGAGTATAGAGAATACCATCTTCACCTTATTGTAGCTTCTGATGTATAGTTTATAGTTTATTTCAAGAAAGGAGCAAAGAGGTGAGCAGGGAGAAGAAAATATGAGGCCATGTTGACTCTGTCAAGGGTTTGGAGTTTTGTCTTGAGGATAATCAGAAAGACTAAGTGTGTTTAAGACCATAAAGAAAGCTGAGTGCTGAGGAATTGATGCTTTAGTACTGTGGTGCTAGAGAAGACTCTTTAAAGTCCCTTGGACTACAGAGACCCAACCTGTACATCCTAAAGAAAATCAGTCCTCAATATTCATTGGAAGGACTGATGCTGAAGCTGATGCTCCAATACTTTGGCCACCTGATGCGAAGAGCTGACTCATTGGAAAAGCCCCTGATGCTGGGAAAGATTGAAGGCAGGAAGAGAAGGGGACGACAGAGGATGAGATGGTTGGATGGCATCACTTACTCAATGGACATGAGTTGAGCAAGCTCTGGGAGTTGGTGATGGACTGGGAAACCTGGCGTGCTGCCATCCATGGGGTCAAAAAGAGTTGGATAGGAGTGAGGGACTGAACTAAACTAACCTGAAGTGTGTTTAACCAGGAAAGTGATGTGATCAGGTCTGCATCTGAGGGTGACTGATCCCCTGGAGGAGGGCATGGAAGCCCACTCCAATATTTTTGCCTGAAGAATACCCAGGGACAGAGGAGCCTGACGGCCTACAGTCCATAGGGTCGCACAGAGGTGGACACAACTGAAGTGACTTAGCGTGCATGCACACAGAGCAATGCAGGGCTACTAGTTCAGAAGCTGCTACAGTCACTTTGGGCTAGGATGGTGGTATCAGAGAACAAAAGTGAGAAAGTGTGAGGAGTAATTGGGAAGGAGCAAATGGAAAGAGGAAGCGCCACAAGGGAAGCCCAAGTTTTAGAAAAGTGGCGATTAAAATGTGTAAGTCAGAGACAGAATTGAACTGAAAGCGTGCTGGTGAATGAGAATTTCTAAAGAATGAGTATTAACAGGACTCAAGAAAAAGAACCTTGCAGAATTCCATCTTTTAATTGTTAGAGAAAATGGGGAGTGAATACGTAACTAGGAATATGTAGCCAGAAATGCAGGAAACAAAACATGAAGGGATGTTACAAAGCAAAGGTTAAGAGACTGCCTGAGAAAGAGCAGTCACATATATCCTATGCCACAGGCATCTCTAATAGCATGATGAAACCCTTTGATTTTAGCATCACGAAGGGGATGACTTATGACATCAACATGATGAAATTTAATGAAATATTAAGGAAAGCAGCCAGAGTTGAATGGTTTGAGAGGTAAGTGGGAGAGGAGCAACATAAAGAAACTTGTAAAAATGTTTAGTTGAGAAAGAGGTGAGCAATGGTGAAAGGTGACCATTGCAGCGGAGCAAGCATCGGTTGGGGTTTCTTTTAAGGAGGGAACCCTGAGTGGGTTTAATTCAGAGGGCAAAAATCTGGCAGAAAGAGAGAGAGTAGAAAATTCAGATAAAGGTGAGGATATAATGTAGATGGAAGTGGGTTTGCTCTATAAGGAGCCCACAAATCCACTGTAACGGGAAACAAAGGGGACCAGGTGGGTGCTGGGTTGGGTAGGCTCTAAAAGAGTAAACTATTGAAGCAGTGCCCTTCTAGCAATTTCTAGTTTCTCAGCAGCAGATGCTGTGGTCATTTCTTGAGAGTAGGGGAGATTTGGAGAGGGACATCATCTATGTGAGGCTCCGAGCTGCAGAGACTGCTGGATGGATGATCTCTACCATCCTCACCCTACCGTGCTGATTGATTCTGAAGATGAGTTGTATGCAGAGACTGTGTGCCGAGCCAAGTCACTTTAAAACTCTGTTTCAATTCTCATATTAAAATCTGCCCTTTTCCTGGCAATAATATGTAGAGACAGAATTGTAAACTGCAGAACTAACCTCTATATTACGCTCACGGATACATATCTAACTAAATGGAAAAGATTAAAGCTGCCATCTTTCTGGAGTGCTGTCTGCTAACCAGTCTCGGAGAATTGGCTGGCTGCGCTTGATCCTGAAAAGAATTCCTCTTTGCCTTTGTGTTGAGTGAGAGAGTCAGGCATTCACCCCCCAGTGGTGGAGGCATCGCTCCTTCGTGCTTGGCCATGGCACCACCAGATGTATCACATAAATGCTCTGATGGAGAATGGTGGACTAGGAACACAGGAGATAATCTCATGCAGGCAGATGCTAGCAGTCAAGATTACTCAAGCTGTATTGAAATTTCCTTTGCACCTGGCACTGGAGGTGTTACCCATGCCAGTTCAATCCTTGCAACACAGATGTTCTTGTTGTACCACTTTGTATGTATAACATTTAGGTTTCTGTTCAGCTTTGCCACAGCACACATAAATACTGTAATCCAAAGACCACCCATTTGTTAGTGCACCTGCGTCTTCAACCAGATTTCTTTCATCCTTTTCAATGACTGCTCTACATTTTTTTTAATGAGAGAGCGATAGAGTGAATAACCTTCTGTACTGCCAGATAACTTGACAAAAATGATGATGATAATAAAAATAACAATGCCAGATCCCCCCTGTAAGAAAAATAAATAAAATAAAAACAATGTTATTAAGACATGGAAATAAACTGAATTATGCTTAAGCAAAGATAATTTTATGGACCTCCAGTTTAAGCTTTTATTTCTGATTAGTGAAGATAGGTTATATAAATGGATTATTTTGTTCAAAGCTAAATTCTCCTGTTCTCTTCAAATAGATTGGTAGAGCTTACCTCTTAAGGAGCAGATTTTCCTGTATGTGAACCTCTGAAGGCCCCATTTTAAATTAATAGCAGAGAGCTCTGTGCAGCTGGAGACTGGATGTGACCTCCTGAATATGGGATAAAAAAACCTTTGGAGGGAGACAAGATCATTACTCTAGAGAATACCCTTGTGTAGTTGCTTTCTTACTGAAGTAGGGAAAGGGCATCAAAATGTTTTGATCTTGTTTTCATAATTACAAGCAGCGTCTGTAGCCTTCCAAATAGCTAATTTTGAAAGATCTCTCTCTCTGAGAAGGAATTTCAGTGCTACTTAATTTTGGTCTGGGGGGGAAATGGAACTGCCTTTCATTATTCATTTGAAACAAATAAATGTTTAAACATGAGCTATATTTTAAAAATAGATAAGTGGTGATGGTTTTCAAAGTTTTTTCATCAGTAGTAATAGTTTTCCAGGTTTATATTCATGTCCTGCTTGCTTCCCGTTCTGCACACGGCCACAATTATATTCTGCCTGAGACTTATACATGTGCCCACAGAGAAAAGGGAAACAACACATGCTATTATATCAATATTACTGTAGTAATTTAGTAATTCTTTGTGCCGAATATTGAGGCAATCAAGAAGCCAGCTAATTAAGGGATGGAGTAGAAGGAAGAGGAGAACCCAAGAGGAAGAGTGAAGAAACGAAAGAAGTAAATGAAAAAAATGAAAACTAGTTATACCCAGAGCCCAGAAGGCTTTGAATGTCCTTTTATTTATTTCTGACAACTCTTGGGCTCTAGGACAGGACTGAACAAACACTGGCAGTGTATTCAGTGAATAGTTATGGAATTGGGCTAGCTGTGGAGGCTACCTAGTAGTGCTGTATTCCAAAGTTAAAGACATAGAGCTGGAATGCAGAAAAATCAAGAAGAAAGCAGTAAAAGTAGTTTCTTAAATATTCTAAAGTGAATACAACTATTTCCATTTAGAACTCTTTGATTCTGTGCAAAAAAACCAGCATATGTGTACACATAGGTGCAAAGAATCATCAATCCATAACTTGGAAGAAAGAAGTAGAAGACATATAAAGAGGAAGAACTCAGGGCTGTCTGGCAATCCCTGCTGCTGCTGCTTCAGTCGTGTCCGACTCTGTGCGACACCATAGATGGCAGCCCACCAGGCTCCCCCATCCCTGAGATTCTCTAGGCAAGAACACTGGAGTGGGTTGCCATTTCCTTCTCCAATGTATAAAAGTGAAAGTGAAGTTGCTCAGTCATGTCCAGCTCAGCGACCCCATGGACTGCAGCCCACCAGGCTCCTCCGTCCATGGGATTTTCCAGGCAAGAATACTGGAGTGGGGTGCCATTGCCTTCTCCAATTAATTCACTAGTTTAGCATGCAATAAAATAACAAAGGCTTTGAATTCGTTAAACTGGCTATAACAACTAATCAGTTTTCTTCAGTGATTACTGTTCTTCTACATAGCCAAGATAATTAATTCACGGATGGTCTTTCTGGTCTCTCTTCAACTATTCATACACTACGTAATCAATTAGGGACATCTTTTTACAGATATATGAAGAGAACACAGGTAGCTTTATGTAAGTTGAGTTTGCTAAATCTATTTGTTATGACAGGGGATTTCTGACACAAAAATTGCTCACTGCACACTGAACCCCAGAGAAGTGATGAAACAAGACCGCTAATGTTAGGAGGTATATGGAAGTGGAGTCGTTAAGATTTTTACAAATTATAATAACAGGACAGGACACAAAGCTGGAATATTGGAGTTTGGGATATAAAACAGTCCCCTATAGTATATATATATTGATGGCTCAGTTCAGTTCAGTCGCTCAGTCGTGTCCGACTCTTTGCGACCCCATGAATTGCAGCACGCCAGGCCTCCCTGTCCATCACCAACTCCGGAGTTCACTCAGACTCATGTCCATCGAGTCAGTGATGCCATCTCATCCTCTGTCGTCCCCTTCTCCTCCTGCCCCCAATCCCTCCCAGCATCAAAGTCTTTTCCAATGAGTTAACTCTTCGCTAGTACTCACTATTACTATTCAACCCTTGGAATGCTTTACTAGTTAAATGAAACACTTTTATTGTTAACAATATTGGCAACAGCTATTGAGAACCTGTCCTTTACCAAGTATGGTGCTTTTTTTTTTTTTAACATATTCTCTTAAAGATATTTTATTTTGCAATCAAAGAGACAGGTACTTGCAAAGTTTAAATATTTTTCAAGATCACATAATTAGTAACTGAAGTCACAACAATGTGGATTTAGATCTCATAAAGTTTGCATGTTTAATCACTAGCAAACTTTACTAAGAAGATCATAGAGCAATTTTATAAACAAAATTCTGTAGACATGTTCAAGGATCCCATGAGAAATGGTATTAAGTAATGTTTCAATTTTGAAATTGCTAATTTGTAAGATTATATTTTACTTTGCCAAGAGGATATAGGATTGAGTTGCATTTTTTTCTCCTATTTTTTATTTAATGGTATTAGTAGCCCCAGAGTCTCTCCAAAGGACAGAATCAGGCTTAAAAGCTGCACTGCCAGGAACCACAGGCAAAGTCTATCGCCTCACTTTTCCACAGGGAATGCTACCGTCACGGCTTCTGTGGAGGACCACAGTAGCTTACCATAGAGGTGCAGGATGCTACCTTCTGACTTTCTTCCCTCAGAAAACACTTTCTCCATGCCATCCTGGCCAGAGTCCTTTCTGCCTGGCACCTCCTTCAGGGCTCACGTTCCAAATGAAAGCCTCACATGATTGCCTATTGGCAATGCCCACGTCGCACGCTGCTCGATCCCGTGTGCGGATCACGTGCAGGCAGACTACGTGCTGGTGAGTCACAGGCTGCCTCCAGAGGAGGCAGAGCCAGGGAGCTGCTGCTCTCTGCTGAAGGCAGAATTTATATTCCTGAAGCACAGGGAGATGACTTTAAAGTGCTGGGCAGCACGGGGGAAAAACAGCAAATGTCTTCACCGCTGAATAAGAGAAAAGATGAAAAGTGATTTTCAGCACCTTTATTTTCCATCTCATACTTCTTTTTTTACCTTAATACTTAACATTTTCTCTATCATATATGTCTTTTAATTGAATATTTTCTTAACAACTGCTGTAAGTTGTCCTTTACCACTGCGGTCCAGTAATACAATTTACTTCCTTATCAGACTTCTTGCTACAAAATAGTTGAAAGAAATTACTTTTATTCAATGTAATGTTTACTTGTATCTTAGAGTTGGCTGCACTCTAGCATTTATTATTTGACCACTGCAATAGTCCAACAAAACAAACTTGTTTATGACATTATTTTCACTTTACAAATTGAAGAAACTAGATTTCAGAGGGGTCTCAGTGCCCCAAACTTGATTTTGTTATCTGTCACATAAAATGTTTCAGTGGAAGACCAGCAGCTCTTCAACATAAATTTAGACTCTTTAAGGTAGTTTTATAAAACCATGTGCCCAGTACTTGCTTATTTTCTGAATCTAATTTGCCTCTTCCTTCATAACCCCTGAACTTCAGTCAGGGATTGATACCTGGCTCAAGAAGATTGATCCCTGGGTCAAGAAGATCCCCTGGAAGAGGGCAGTCATACTGAACAATTTCTGAGTCATTTTAAGAACCAGGATTTTTCTCACTTTTCGCTGTACTTTTACACATGCTATTGCTCTGCCAAAAACCGCCACTGCCTACCTATTCACCTAGCTGAGTCTCATATATTCTCAGGTTGTTGCTGTCCCCAGGTTCCTCTGAGAAATCTTGCTTAAGGATTTCCCTTTTTCCATGCTACCCAGCATCTTGAACTTAGCGCCATCTTAATCCCTATCACATTTTTCAGTTAGTGTGTTAGTGAACTGTTTGCCTGTGTGAATTCCCCACACCACCTCCTCTCTTTATCAGGCTGGAACCTCTGTGAGAATACATACCATGTCTTCCTAATTCTTCTCAGAAATGCTAGCTCTTTAAGGAAATTGACAGCTTTTTAGTACATACATTTCTTCTGAATATGTGCATTAATAAATTATCACCTGTTTAGTATGAAATAGCAGATACTGTCTTATTCAAAGTCTAATTTTTCTTGTTTATGTCTGCTTGTTCGTCTTTCTGGCTGCATCTCTATTTTATTTATACACAATATATTATTATTTGACTTGTCTGCCTGTATTTTACCATTCCCAGTTTTACAGATACAGTAAGACCCTTCCATGTTCCAGCTTGGGATTTTTTTTGCAGTTAATATCATCAGCTCAGAAGACAAAGTCACAACTGCCAAGTGGAACCAAAAGTGAAACGCTCTGGGTCAGTACATGGTTGAGTGTAACAAGGAGATTTACAAGGAGGGCAGGTTGGTCCAGTGTTGCCAGATCTTCCCGCCTTTCAAGAATCTCAGAATTACCTACTTATGTGGAATCTACTTTTTCTAAATGTTAACCAAATGGGTAGAAAGTATTTGCAAACTATGTATCTGATAATCAGTAAATATCCAGAATATATAAGGAACTTCCCTCCAACTGATTAGCAAAAACAAAACAAAAACAAGATAGGCATTACTCCGAAGAAGACATATAGAATGGCTAACAAACACATGAAAAGATGCTCAACATCACTCATTATCAGAGAAATGCAAATCAAAACCACAATGAGGTACCATTTCACACCAGTCAGAATGGCTGCGATCCAAAAGTCAACAAGCAATAAATGCTGGAGAGGGTGTGGAGAAAAGGGAACCCTCTTACACTGTTGGTGGGAATGCAAATTAGTACAGCCACTATGGAGAACAGTGTGGAGATTCCTTAAAAAATTGCAAATAGAA